>CAJHUC010002875.1:0-17353 GCA_905146915.1 Ostreobium quekettii
CCCCACCCCACCCCCGCCCACAAAAAAAGGAAAGAAAGAAAGAAAGGAAAAGCGTCCATTGTTCGCTAAGAGCACAAACTTCAAATGGTTTTTCCTTCGTCATGCGTTACTGTGGATACGAATGTGCAAGTATGCGGCATGCTGTATGTCCCATTTGAACCAGCACTATGGGCCAGCTTCTCATATGTGCGATTTTCTGTCTCCCTCGCTGATCACGTCGCCCATGAGGCAGTATCGGCGGAGCGCCAAGCACTTTTCGGGCCTCACGTTTGTGCAGACCACCTGTTGTGAATCAAGCTTCTTTGAATGGTAGTAAGGAGCGCCGATGCTGCCAACCCGCTAGTTTTAGCGGCTCTTGACAGGTAGAAAGCGACCATTTAGATAGTTGTGAACGGCATCGCCGCCCTTTGGTACTTTCTCTTTGCGATATCTGCCCATCCTGGCATTGACGGGAAGTACCTGTGCCCTCTTTCCCGGTGTGCCAACTTTCTCTTTAATGGGATTCAGCATTCACCTTCATATACACAGCATTTCAGGGCTACATATCGCTTTGTACTTTGGAAGTAGAGAAAACCTCCATGCTCACGAATGGTGCTTGGGATTTGCGGAGTCTTTGCATGTTGACTTATCACATGCTTGTGTGATTATATGTTAGTGTTTAAGACCCTATGACACACAATATTTCAAGCATTGAAATCCACGCACCAGCAACACATGCAACTTAGGCATCGTTTGCACATTGGGGCCCAAGTTTGGGTGCTGTCCAGTTGTGCTTGATATCGAACACCATACAAATGTAGACAACAGAAGCAGCAGAAGTCGTCATACAACGTTATATTGAAAAGAATGGTCAGTGAACACGCCACGCATTTTCAGTTGATCGAGTTCGTCATTTTTTAATCACTCAATATGACTACAATCAGGGAACTATAAAGTATCCTGCCTGTATATGTTCGATCGAATTTGCCCATCTCAGTTATGACAGTGATTTGCTGCCAAAATGTCTCTACAACTAGTACTCTCAGCAGTCAATCATAGTTCTGTTCGTGTCAAGTTGATCACAAAGGCAGTCATCAATGGCATTTCACCGTGCCAAACACCAGTGTGGTGCTAATTTCTTCCTTTTATTGGGTTCAAGTCCTACGCAACAAGCCAGCCTCATCTACAGCTACTGGCCCAGGCTCCTTTGCCCCTCTCATGGCTCTCTCAACTCACGAGCAAATTGCCCAGAGGCCCTTTGCCCACGTCCTCAGCCCCTCTTGGTAGGCCACTGCTTTCCACAGTGTTGTCCCAAGTGGCCGTTTTCTGCACCTCTGTGGCCACCTGTCTTTCCATGTCCACTCACATTTGGGCACCTGAAACCATCCATTCTGATTCCAGGCACCACTGCAAGGTCTCCATCCATACTTTCATCATCCATGCCCTTCACATCACCTGTGACAATCACCCTTCGAAAGCCATGAACACCCCCTTCATGGTCGTCAGCGATATGCATTTGAGGCATCACGGGATCCTGATACAAGCGCCCTGGCCGCAACCTATCAACATGATGCATATGCATGCCGTCCACCTGAAAACAATCAGCAGCACCTGAAACAACCAACTCTAAGCCACCATTAAGCTGGGGGCCCATGATCCCAGGGGTGGGCACCAAGTCGACCCCACTGGGTGCCCTGCCAGTAGCTACGTGGCACAAGGGATTGCCCAATGAATTCGTGCCATATGGTAGTTCACCCATGCAATGCTGGCATTGCGCTGCCATCGTCTCCTTTGGCAAGGTTGCACCCCCACTATTGCAGTCCATGGCCTGTGGGGCACTGACACACCCTGGGCCAATAGCTGGCCAGCTGTGCACACCCCTGACAGCACTCTTCCATGGTCCATGGTTGGCAACAGAGGCAGGTCCCATTCCAATCATTTGCAAATTGATTATTGATTGTCCAGGCAATGCATTGGCCATGTGTGAAGGCGTCATGGAAGGGACATGTTCATCAAAGGGCATCCGGGCGATTAACGACGATCCTTGAAGCATCAGCTCATCTTCAATGCCATCATTACACCCATCTGTGCTGTTTGGTATTGGTGGCAATTCCTCCTCTGAGATCACAGGTCCGAGCATGTGGGCATCCTGGGGTCTCAGATACTGCAGATCGGTAGGAATAGGAGGGCTGATGCGCTCCAGAATACGGAATGCAGGAGGTACTGCATTCCATGACGACTGCCTGATTCCTGGAACGTAGAAGGACCTACATGTGCACAATTGACTGTTCTCCCTCAAGAAGCAGTTAGATACATCCTTTGCACATGCAACAATGTGCATCAAGTTTGCAATGATTCCAACAGCGCTTTTGTCATCTCAATTGAAACAGTCTTGGAACACATGCCTTGTGCATCGCTAGAGCACCTCATGCTCAATTATGCCTGCAGCCAAAGCCTTGCTGCCACAGTGGAAATGCTTGTCTCAATGGACGACTTTGCTGGTATGCCTGAAAACAGCAGCTCTGAACCTTGCCAAAGCTGCCTTTTCTGTGAATGCATGATGTATGAACAAGCCACAATGATACTATGCTGACAAGAGAAAAATAGTTGTGATTGTAGGGAAAGCAGTACACGAATTCCACAAATGCAACGCACTTCATGGGCAGCATCATCGTTTCTATGAGAACTATCACCCGCTCATATTCCAGAAAAGTGCTATGTGGTCAATTGTGAACCAAGCTAACGGGCGTTATCGCATCTGTGATGTTGCTTCCACTCCAATGGGAGACACCATTCAGCGGACAGCACCGCCAACATTGGACCCTGAATTGATGCCCTGAAACATGGGAAACCTGATTCTATTGCACAGGCACTGCATATTGAGTATGCAAGAGCAAACAACATCACCAATAATCTGCATGGCACAATCAATGAGTTGCAAACTGATTGCATTGATGAACATGGCCAATTTGCCACATTCTGCGGGCTTGACAACAACGTCGCCCGCCCTAGCACTCCACCTGTCAATACAGAGACTGGTGTCCTCATGTTTCTTGACGTAGCCCTTGGGCACCGGAGTTTTGGGCGGAACAATCAACACCATCACACGAGGCTGGAATTCAGCAGCATGACTCACGAACTGGATGGCCAGAGAGCCATTCTTCCCAAACGGTGGGTTCAGTCCAATGACAAGATGGTCGCCTGGACACGTAAAAAGTGTAAGTCAGGTGTGGGGTGGAACTGTCAGTTCTGAGCTCACTGTCTCACACTCAACTCAGTCAGCTCAGCCAAGATGTTGTCTTCAGTGGTAAGTACATTGTTGGTTATAGATTTGCTCAGAGGCTGCTTGCACTGCAACCTATCGTCCAATGGTCCATATTAGGAAAAAGATGGGGTCCCATATGAGCTGACAATTGTGCCGCATCAAGTGCCACAGAGCATGTGCTACTCACGAACAGCAATCATTGGCCTCATGAGTGCACAATCAATTCAAAGAACGTATTTGAAGCCTGTGCAGACCTTGCCAACTGTGTAAACTTTACTTTCACAGAATTTCAGTGAGCCTATTGGCCAGCAATTCTTGCAAACGACGCATCATGCAAGAATTTTCCAGACTCCATTAAACAACATCAGCATAAGGTCAACCCCTAGTGCACGCCTAAAAGCCCTGCACAACTGGCAAATTTCACCATGTACTCACTTTGGATGTCAGCAAGAAGTTTCAGCAGCCAAATTCCCAACAATCCCCACTCAAGAGCAATAATTGGGACTCTGCAAATAATGGGACACAGAAATATGTAGCAAATACGACAGAGGCAAGGGACGAAAGAATGCATCTACATAGTAGTAGCTTATTTTCCCCTGCACTTCAATGCACCAGCAAACATACCTGAATTTAACTGGCCCTTGTGAATTTCAAACCAGCTTGCCCGTTCCCAGTGATTGGTATCCTTTGGTGTGAACAAATCAAAGGCCTTGAAGTTGATCTGACCATGCCACTTGCAATTCAACTGGTAGAAATACTTGTGCTGTGCTTTGGCAAAACATTACACTCTCAAACTCACCATCAATATGCAATTCCAAACTATTGGTAGAAGCCGTACAGATGAATACAAATCTGCTAGATAAGTGAATGGCACAGCGCAGGTGAAGAACACTGATCATATTGACCTGCCAGCCCAACTGTGTCAACAGTGTCCGCATTTTCATCAATATCAAAAGGCTTTGCTTGTTGGGACATACTTGCATAGTCAAACATGCTGAAGAACATGGCCCCATAGACCTTCTGCCCTAATATTTGAAACAACACGAAGAATTCCTTAGCCTACAGTATGCACTGACCTCTTTACCCTCACACAAACTCTTGAGTTGTGCAATGAAAGCATTTGATCCGCAGCTGCAGTCAACCACCTGATCTCCGACTGCTAGGTAGTCCATTAAACGATGCACGACAGCAGCAAGGATGTTCGGCAGTGTGAAGTGTCTACCATAAGATGTGTACCGCCCAGGGTGAAGGAGTGGCCCCAAGTAACACAACATTGACTCCTTTGTGTCCAATATGGCTCTAGCAGTCTGCAACGCACCCAAAAGCACATCAGCCACTGGTTTTACAGAAAAGACTGACTTTTTGTAACATCAAAACTGACAGCTCTTGTTTGTCCATGTACATTGGATAAGAGCATTCAAAGTGCTGTATGCACACTATATTGTGAGTTTCATTCTATTGGCAGCAATGAATGAGTCCCTACAAACAACACGACAACAATGAATTGGTCATGACAAGTGTCTCCACAGAGCTCAGGTGATCAAAAAACATTGACTTTTCTGGTGGTTCACAAGGACCTCGAAATCCTTGTTAAGACAAACAGCCCACATGGAGTCAAACCACCTTGGAAACTCTGCTATAGACCAATGTTTTTACAGCCGCGCACGTGCCCTAGCATGGTTTATCAGTGTTGACACATGCAATCGAAGAGAAACTGCACATGCACAATTGTCCCTTTGCTGAACCAGGGCATTTCTAGCCTCCATCCCCGTGAACCGGGTTTGCTAGGTTGTGGACAACCACCAATTGGATTGCTTGACAGTCCATCACACTGCCCAATCAGCCTCTTCAATTGAACATCCCCACTACGTTGCTTGTTATTTAAGGGCACAGTGAACATGCAAATTTTCAGTGTTTTAAGGCATGGAGCTTTCACAAACCTGAAGTTGTGGATCCACAAGTGGACAGGATACAATCCAGATCACTGGAACAGTTTAAGGGCTAATCACCAGCAACAACAATCTGGCATTGTCCACCCCACAAAGTGCTTGCTGGCACACGCTGTTGCATCCTTATACACTTCATGCGGTGTGCCGAATGGCAAGCACTTGTGTGGTTGCTGTTATGATGGGAGCAGTGTTGCACACTGGCCAACTCAACACAGAAGAGAAGAAGGACTGAAGCCTTGCCAAATCTGGTTCCAGCTCTACCCTTTCATCTCTAACCTCTTATGGGCTATGTGTCTTTTCTGTTATCACCCACGCCTCTGCTACCATGGAGACCATAGTACAGAAGGAAGCGGAGTGCAAAGGGTAACAGCCACATCAGCCTGGCTGCATAAGCTGCCAAGTCAGCAGCTGTTCTTGCCGGGCTGCCCATAAGCAATCATCAGGAAACCAGTCAGCCCGATGGATATCCCAAATCTGGGGTAAAAACCGGCGACTGAGCAGCCAAGATTGTCATTCAGGACATCGCCTGGCGTACACCATCACATTGAGGACATGTTGCAAGGCATCGCCTTTGGCATACTATTTGAATCGCCACTAGATGACCATCGCCGAACCCCTGACCTAACCACATGGATCGTTTAGATGATATGCAATTGAATGAGACTCACCAACACATCACGCCATTGAATGTAATGTATGGGATGGTTTGTGTTGCACATCCTTAATTCACATATGTGATCGAATGCATCAAGGTGCAAGTCATGGTGTACAAAAGAAAGGGCATGAAAGCATCTCTATTGGTGTGCGCTAGGCTCTAGTGGTGCAACAGAGGAACGAATCTCACTGCTGCCTGTGATACCTTGCTAAGGCGGACTTTTTTGAAAACAACTGCTGCTACCACTCCCCTGCATCCATAATGATGGGCGCTATCGCAAGGAAACTTTGGTTGAACAATATCAGGGCCATTCCAAGACACTGCTGCAATGTTCTGTCTGAACAGCACCAGGCAGGGGTCTCCACGGTTTGCAACAAGATGGACAATCATTGAATAACTGCTGGGGGTGGCATCATCTGTCAGTGTCAGCAAATTATGCTAGCTCGCTCATGCTAGTTCGCAGACAGACCATCTCTGCACAGAGTCCAGGGATGCTAAATCGTGAACAGCCCGCCGGCATATTAATAATTTGCAAACAGATTGTTCATCTGCAGATTTGCAGGCAGACACAGAGACCCCTAGCATCAGTTGGTATTCTGGGGTGCTATTTCGCACCAGCATGAAGGGGCATGGGACGCCATGTGTGCGATGCCACCCGTCCCAATGGCGTAGGTTTGAGGTTTAGGGGAATGCGCGGGATGCCGTATACCCATCCCGAGACCAAAAATTCCGCCTTGAACCATGATTTTCAGACCCAAGTAGCACGGCTCAGGGCCAAATAGCATCGGTGTGCAATTGTTCCCCCAACTGTCAATGATGGTTTCTTAATTTGTGGTGCTGTTCAGATGATCCAATAACACTGCCAGGACAATACTTCCCACGAATAAAGATGCTCTGAGATGTCCTAAGTGTGCCAAGCCAGCAAGCATGATAATAAGAAACAGAAGGCAAAAACTGCCAAATGATCACAGTGATGTGATCGAGTAGCTATCAGAGTCACCAAGCTTGGTTCAATCAATGAACAAGCAGTGGCCTCAGAGCCAAGTGTTTACTGTCTGCCCAACTAAGCCACTTGCTAGGCCAAAATGATGGACAATGGCTCAACAATGAGTGACCAGGGCTCAATCACAACAGCTGGCCGGTTTTCTAGCGCTGTGGCACGATATGACATTGTATTGCTCGCCGCCATTGAAGTGTCGCTGCAACCTTACAATGACTAGCTGGACTCCAGCACTTGATGCACAGGGAGGAGCGCACTGTGAATTTGCAGATGGCAACAGTCGTTGTCAGAGAGAGCAAGACAGGACAGGTGCTTAGACCTAGGGACAAGGTGTAAAGTTCAATGAACGTGGCTGACGAACTTGGGATTCGGTAAGCCACAGTCTTATCAACAACGAACATGCATCAATGTGAGATCGGAAGAAAGCATATGGAGCACTTGCGTGACACTATCATAGCAAGTTAGGGAGGGGCATGCAGAGAAGATGCATGGAGCAAAACATCACCAAACAAGAATGCCAATGGCTGTGGTGAGAAAATGGAAATCCTTATGGTTATCATCTGGGATATCCAGCATTCAATACTCAACAAACGTCTGCTATTGCATGCCCATGAACCTCAATCACCAAATGCGAAGGTGGAGACCAAGGTCCAGAAGGTCATCGCGGGGGCACGCGAGGAGGTGCACAGGAAATGCAGAATTTGCATGTGATTAATGCCATCATCATTAATGTGACAGGAACCATCAACCTTGATGTGCCATCAACCTTGATGATGAGATAACAGGTCTGGACAAATCCAAGTGGGAAGGGGTCATACACGTCCATATGGGGACAAGGGCAAGAGTCAATAAGTGCACGGAGGTAGAAGGAAAGTAGGCATAGTATTGGACAGTTTGTTGGACGTAAGAGAAGAATTGTGGCTGACTAAGGGGCAAGGGGGCTAATGACTACAGGATGGATGTGGATGATCACATCCAGAATTGCCTATTTCTTCAGGAAAGAGGTCAATTTAAGTAGTCCTGAAATTGAAGTGCACAAAAATGACGATCTATGAGGTGAAGCATGCATTGACAACGATAAATGAGCAAAACTTTTTCCAATTGGGTCATTGTAACAATTTGAAGTGGTGAACGTGCTATAAAGCAACTTCCTGCAGGACAATTTTCACCAAAGTATTCTCTCACCTTTCATTGTTCATACACATACAAACTTGCAATGCCACTAACTCATGGAGCTGGAACAACAAGATCAGCGCATACCCATATCATGGTGGCTTGGGATTTGCAGGCTGGCAGCATGTTGTTCATGCTACTATTACTAATGCCACAGCTATCACTATGCTATCACTGTCACCATCACTATCACCACTAATGATAACAATATGCCAATTGATCAGAAGTAATCGCAACGATGACAATGCAAATACAAAGCGCAAACAACAAGCACAAGTGCCAACAATTGCTCAGCATCAATTGATCTTCGTTGAGATTGTGCATTAATTTCGTATCACCGATCCTGAGAGCTTCTCACGTTGCACATTCTTGAAAGGTGACACAAGTACCACATCTCTTCTGTTAGGACCGGACTTTGAATTTTGCGCAACACCTGGACTCTTTAATGTGATGCAACATTTTGGAAAAAAAGAAGCCCAACAAAGTTGATGGCAATGGCATTGAAGTGTGCATTTTTGCACTCTCAGCTTTTCCTTTCTTTTCCTTTTGGCTGCAACCTGGCCAAGTTTCACACTTCTTGGATGATCAGGCTCTAAGGTTTTAGGCTTCCTGCAGTTGTTTGCAAGTTGCAATAACAGCTAGTGTGCAAAAGAATGACAGTGCGAGATGCACAAAGGTCAGTTGGAAGCTGCAGTGCCCACCCGCAGCTGCAAGATGCAAGGATCTTGTTCAACATGCCTCTTCTGAGAGACGGAATCCCCATAATTTTTAGAAGCATTGATCATTTCAATATTCTAAGCCAACAGAGCCAAGGTGGCAACAACGGGCTAGCAGGGTGTTTGTCAACTCCTTGCCTTCTGTGACAAGATCTCCCTGGCTCTTGAGGGGTTGTCCTGTGCCATCTTCACCGATCTTGTGAAGAGCTTCACTTTTTCCAGGGTCACATTCTGGCCCCTGGATTCGTCGTCGTATGGCTGGAACTTCCACACCTGCACAATGCATTCAAACATCCCCAGTGCTGACCAATGCCATCGTTGCTATGCAGGTGCATTGCCTTGTTACTTCAAACAATAACTTAGGCAAATTGTGGACATCTGTGTTGCAATTTAGTCATTTGGCTAACATATACAGCCCTGAGTTGCTGTATCTCAGTTCATGCCTTTTTGGGGCACCACAGTGAGGAAATGTTGCTCCTGTCCACAGTTCCATGTGGCTGAGTAGGCAACATGGCGGCCCCTTTAAGAGACAAGCTTGAAGCATTTAGGACCTGCTTGCAGTTCTAGCACCAGACAAACCATAGAACAAAGAAATAGCACGTTGCTGCACTGATAGGGCTGATTTTGATGAGAGGAATAGGAAATTGAGGGATGATTCTGCAGTTCTGCAGTTTGCAGCTCAATATTGAGATGCACTGGCACAGTTCCAAGACAATACAGTTTCTGGCATGGATTCTGCAAGCCAACAACAACAATGCACAAACCTTATCCTCCACGTCCCGCACGCTCAAGTTCCGTCGAGCCTGGTCAAACATATCTCTGACCTCCTGGTGGCCCATGGTGTTCCCCACGAGGTCGTATTTTGCAACATCATCCTTTATGGCCTTCGCCTTGAGGGTGCCATTCTTAGGCCTCTGCAGTGCTGGATGGTTCGGTGTCGAAGGGATGACAAGCCTTCCCCTGACCTTACGGGATTTGCCATCTGGCTGCTCTTTGCTCCTCCTTTGCCTCTTCTGCGGTACATACAGATGGAAGGTATGGCACCAGGATATCGGTGGCTATTTCTGCACTGACAAGGTACATTTCACGTCTCTGGGAGGTGGCAACCCTCTAAGGTTTCCTCTTTCTCTTCGCAACCTTTCCATTTTCAGTGCATTGCACCCCACCCACCAAAAACTCCTTGGGGGACTTGAGATATGAATACCGCTTCGCATATGCCTGCATCCATGCAGCCTTGACGGCTTCTGAGAACAGCGGCTTCGAATGGTGGGCCCCGCTGCTCACATCCTCTGGCAGTGTGTGCCTTCTGCAATACAATACGTCCCTCGCAACGTCTGTGTTGTCAGCCAAGTCACCATTTTCATTATATGTCACGAACCAGACACGCTGCGGGCGGGCATCCAAGAGGTTGTTGGGAAGGCAGTGCTTGTGGTAGGCCTTGGGACAACGACGGCAGCCTACCAAGGGGTTTTCCCTTGTGTCATGGCACTGGCTGCATGCCTTGCACTTGTGGAGGGGGCACACGAAGAGTGGGATGGCAGTGTCACCATCAGCCTCCACCTGTTGGCTCACAGCTGTAGATGCTGGCTTTGCAGTGGTGGGCAGTGCACTGTCATTCAAGCCCTTGGTGCCGACTTGGTACATTGGGCCTTTCGAGTTGAGGATCTGCCCCCGGCACTTTCTGCAGTAGAACTTACCACAGTCGATGTGGGAACACCTTTTGCAACATGACACAGCGGTCATCCTACGGTGTCCAATGCCAAGCAATTTGTGTACAGTTGAGCTTGTGCATTCGCTCTCTTGTTCAATTGTTTGTACCTTCATTTGCTCAATATCCACTGCTGTGTTTATTTGCTGATCATTTGATATGTTGGCCACTTCCAACTCATCCTTGAGCTATGTAGTGGAGTCACAAGCCCATTGTTATTTCAAGAACCAATGCAGAGAGTGGCCAAAGTCAACCCAGTGTACTGCCAAATGTGCCCAGCCCATTCACAAAAATGTCACAATTGAAAGGAAGTGGAAACATGGTGGGAGAACAAATTTGAAGTACAGATCAGATCTTCTCTATTCACAACGTGTGGCAAGTGGCAAACGTCAACTCAGGTAACAAAGGAAGAATGTATACCATCAACTTGTTTGCCGTACACAAAACGCTGCAGAATAGATTCAACACTAAACTTGGGCACTTATGAAGATCGACCTCTGGGCAATTTGTGCACTAACTTGTTGCCAAAACTGACCTGCAGGCGACTTTGCCGTGCCATCTGACAGTATGATCCGCAGACAAAACACAAACACACAAGCATTCCTGCTGGAAGAGGATGCTCCAATGCATGGCTTGTTTTCTGGATTCTAGAATACATCTGAGGACGTTCAAGCTCTTGCAAGGAAAGGATGCTGTAAAGCACAACAGCTTTCTTGTTTCAAAATACACCTCAAAAACACAAACAAGAAATCATCCCTGGTTTTCTCCTCGGCAGGTCAGCGGACACCAGCATGCTTCGGAAACATCATATTGTGCTTCCATTCACTGCTCGAAATCGCCAGCTTGATGGATGGGCTTGCCTTGTCATGTTGTGACAAGTACATAATCAACAGAATTGGACACATGAAGTCACCTGAACAACTCCTGCTTTTCCCCATTCGCCGGGCCCTCCGTTTTGCAAGCATAGCATTGGTGGATGCCCGTGAAGCAATTTGGACATTCGAAGGAATCGTCATGGTCAAAGATGACCTTTGCCAAATCCCGCGCCACCTCCAGGGGGTTGCATTCTGGTGACAGATATCAACAATTCCATCAACGATCCGATCCATTCCCTTGTCTGCTCTTTCTGGGACAATGTTCAATCATGTTTCTGTGTGCATGCAAGACAGGCGATGCTCACAAGCTTGTGAACATCTTCCATGACCACCCCAAACAACATACACCAACTGCAATCCAAGGTCTTGCACACGCCATAATAGGGTTGCGATGCTGTAACAGCCTTCTGGTTAATGCAAACTTTGCACCAAAGCCACCCCCATTCACTGCAGTGTGTTGCCAAACGGTTCCTCAAGCAGGATAGCTTCAAGCAACAGACACTGGGAACACTCGACACAACATCTGCAGTATTTGTGGCAGCATTGTGGACCATATGGCATCCATCACTGATTTGTGAGTGAAGCAGAACCTATGGCAGCAACAGATGTGGCACCAACGAGCATGCTCACCCCTACCTTGTTCCCCAAGTGGCAAATGGAATGCACGCATGCAGGGACCATCGCAAAGCACAATGTCGCCTCCGTTGTCACACAGAGCGCACTGCGTGTCGCCCCCACCACCCATATCCTCCTCCACCAGGCCTGCTTCCTCATCATCCATTTGCGCTGTTCAAGAAAAGAACAAAAATGCTGCAGTGAAGTGCGCTAACATTCCATGAGGAGGAACCCAGAGTCAAGTCAAACACCAAATAATTAGCTCAGCAGCAAAACAAAAAGCAAAATGGTGTGAGCAAGCACATGCAGCTCCTCAGCTCTTGTCAGCATGTCATGGAGCATCTGTGCAGAACAAGCATTGCCGCCATCGTATGGCTACAAGTATTATAATTTCCCGCAAGATGAAACAACAGTGTTTCAATGTTATCGCACAACCACATTTAAAGGGATTCATGCCATTGCGGCTACCTGCTCCTTCCTGTGAGGCTTTGCTCCCCACAGCACTGCCCTCCCCCTCGCTCATTGCCTCCATGCTCATGCCGCACGGAGTGTCAGCAACATCTCCCATAGCCTGTTCCACCTGTCTGGGTAAGTTCGGAGATCGTGCAATGGCATCACACGTGTCGGGCAAATTCGGTTGTGTCTCAAGTGCACAATCGACAATGTCATCCTGCCTGGAACGTTTCCTTCCCCTGGACTCTGCATCACCAACACAGCTGATTAATGATCGAATTGAAGTGAAATGACTCCTATCAATCCCCAGAAGTTTCTATTGGTCTTCCCTGTGCCCTTCTGAAAAGGTGTGGAAGTCAAGGCTCATATCACACTAGTACTCACAACTTGTTCAGCTGGGAAATAGAAGGGATGCCACTTTAGTACTGGCATATCATTACATCAAACACAGTAGAGTGCGCAACACAGATCGGTTGCAAGGTCTTGGCTACTGGTCACAAAAAATAGTAGTGTAGCATGCAAAAAGATGCTGACATTCTAAAGCACAGCTTGGAATACCATGAATGAAGGACCAGTGAGACAGGGTCAACAAGAGCTCACCTTTGGCCACCTTGCCTTGTTCACCGGTGGGCTGCTGGTCACTGTTCGAGCCCAGTGTCCGGGCCAGCTGTTCAGGTGACATCTGTATCACAAAAGCCGGGGCGCTCGAGCGGGCCAGCTTTGCAGCTGGTGGGGCGGCATTTTCAGCACCATTACCCTGGTCAATGCAGATGTCCACAGGAGGCAACAAATGTATTAGAAACATTGTATGGAGAATAGTAACAAATGGTCCAACAAGAACAAAACAATAGTAGTATAGGAGGAACCCACAGGATTGCGTGGAGAATAATAACCAATGGTCTAGCAAGAACAATGCAATAGGACAATAGGTAGAACATGCCAAATAAGGAAAGGGAAGAAAGAGGTAAGTCTGGTGAAGGCGAGAAGGGGGGTCTTGAAGTTGAACACACACTTTGAAGTGGCTGTTATAAATTGCATGAGCGGTGAGTTGAGCACTGGCGTGCCACAGAACATCAACATACTGGTGGGCATTGTTGCTATTTGCCCTTCAACAGCAAGAGATGAAAAGCAGAGCTCAGGATTCTCCCAACACAATACCCATTCACACAGCTCCTGTCAGTATTTGAGCAGTGGAAAACATGTGGTAAACCAACATTAATACATACTACAATACGCTGTTCAAGTATATATTACTTCTTTCCCAGAAGTATTGTTGGTTTTTAATCTGTCTATAGCTTTGCAGGATCAACTCAACTAGTCAATCTGCCAGGATTTCAGCTCCTCCTCACATATTGCAAGAGTGGCTGCACTGTTTGCTACATTTGAGAGTGCTATTTACAGCTCTCAATATATACAATGAAGTTGTTTTGGTCGAATTTTCTGACTCACACGTTTTCACCTTAGTTTGTTTGAATAAGAAAGCAGCAATACTTTGGGACAGAGATAATATTTAAAATTTGACCACTATTTCTATTTTTAGCAGCAGGGGTGATTTAGCGACAGTGAGAAGATGTTGAAGCCAGGCCAAGTTGTGTAGTTGAACTATGGTTCTCATACCATTTTCAGAAGTTATGTACTTTTCCTATTCCAGAATACTGCACTTTCATCATGGCTGGCTGTTTCACAATCTGCTTGAATGTGTTTGACAAACACTACCCATTTGCTGGTGGGGCAATGGCAAAAAGGTCATGTAAAGGTTGGGCTGCAAAGTTCACAGCTGCACACCTGGTTGTGATTGAAAGGTCTAGTTCTGGACTTTGTCATTTGTGGCAGTCACATCTTGAGCATTGTTTTACGCAACACACATTAGTCAGCCAGACATTCGTTACAAGGACATATTAATTGCATCTTCATGGCTGATGCCACACAGAGACAATTTGCTCCTTCGGCGAGATGGCCGATGCCATGGCAAGAAATCTCTTCCCTCAACCAGTCTGGCCAAGCAGCTATTGTCACAAACATCGCCCAATGCAAATAATCAAAAGATGTGAAACACCGAGGGGTTTCAATGGGAGGAGCTGCCACCCAATGACCAAAGATGCCATTCATTTCAAGCCTGGGTGGGGTACGGCCACACAGGATGTTCATGCAGAACCATGGCACTGGGACATTGGCCAAGCACCGCTTGTACCTCTCTGCGCTCGTCCTCGCATTCAAGGCGCAAGTCCTTTGTTTTCTGAAGGTGTTTGGACAGTCTCAACTCACAGAATTGCGCGCCAGGCCATGGTCCCGCGCACCGGGCCCGTGGTTCAGTTCGCAAAGTTTCGTGTGCGCCCCCCAAACCACGACCAATCACAAGGGATCAACGTCGCGGGCCAGCCTCTTCCCGGGCGCCCGTTCCAGTGCAATATTGGCGGCAAAGTCCCAGACGATCACTTCCCAGCCGCGCCCATCCCCTTCGGATTATTCCCACCGCGCCCAGTTCTGCCCTCTGCTTTGGAGCTGAAGCCATCGGAGATCGCATTTTGTATGCCCGAAAACGCTCACCAGGCGCAAGAACAGCGCCCTTTCGCGAACAGCATCAAGGACATGCACCATCCGCGCCCACGAGCCAAAAATGTCCACCTCCCCTTTCGCTCCTCGCTTCGCACAAAGACCACGAAACCTTTCGCTGCTCCATCTTCTCCAGTAAGAAAAACAATCTTCTCCGTTTTTGCAGCCTCTTCCCATAAATCAACCCTCCCCTGGGTGCCTCCCCCCTCGCTTCAACCCCGTCGTTCCCAGGTCGACGCTCACCTCTCCGGCCCCTCGCCCGCCTTCGCCCTCCGCCAGAATCTCCGCCAAGAATGCCCCCCTCTTTGCCTGCAGCCGCACCTCCCCGTCGCCAACGCGCAGGATCAGCTGGCCGCCCACGCGCTCAAGAGCGGCGCTCCGCGCGCAGTCCAGCCTGCGATCCGCCATTCCGGGTCGGCCTGGCCGCCGACGGCCCAGCGGGGGCCGCTCGACGGGCCCCGCAGCTGTTGGGTGGCCTGCCCTGCGTGGGATGCCGGTTGGCAGGAACGCCCAGAGGCTGCGTGAATTGCTCCCACGGAAGACAGTGTTGTAAGCGGGGTGCCCAGTTCTACTTTAGGCCTGTAGGGCGTTTCCATGCACGGGACCCAGCCTTCTGTTCCCGATGGCAGTCGGGGGTCTGGGGGACGTCCCATGCAATCCGCTGAATCACTCTGACAGTAGTAAGGCTTGAGTGGGTGAAGTCCACAAGTTGTATTGTGGCACCGGTTGTTTTCATCGAACGGATGAAAAACTTTGCCTTTCTCTGGCAAATGGGGTGCTGATTGCTGTCTCCTCGCCCTGTCATGGAGTGCTTCTTGAATGGTTAAAAGTCCGCGTACCGACGTGCACTGAATCTGACGTCTGTGCCCAGGCATTGCACCCCATTGTGTTGTTCATGTTTGAAGTTAAAATGGACTCTGACAGCACATTTTTGGTCACAGGGCATTGCCCTACGCTCAGGAGTTCCTGTTTGTCAAGACGGGCCAAAGGGTCCCTGACACCCTCTTCACTACAGTGGGGACAGAGGGTGCTAGACTGTTTGGCGAGTAATCAGAGAGCAAGGGCGCCACTACAAACAATGTCGAAGAAGAGAGAGAAAGGTCCTGTTTCCGACAACCTTCCGAAACCGAAAACCGCTGCACACACTTTTTTGGCGGCTCCGCACAGCCACCGGCAACAAGCGGCAGGCGCCCCACCCAGTCCCGGCGTGTTTTGCAGCCCTTCGCCGCAGCGCCCCTCCCCAACCTCCTTTTCGCCCCGAGGGCCGACCCCGCCCGCTCGCTCTCTCGGCCGGCGGGCAGACGGCGCAGGCGACGACGCTCCCGGCAAGCACCGGCGAAACTTCGGCGCGTCGCCAAACAGCGGCACCGAATCACCGATGACGGTGGGGATCCCGGCGCGGCAACATAAAAGGGGTTATGGATAGTACGCGTGGGGGCGTCGCTGGCCTGAACCCCTAGCGACCTTTCCGCCCGCAGGAGGACGACGTGGCGGCGCTCGGCGACCGGGTCGAGGACCTGAAAGGTGCGCGCCGGCCGTTGCCTGCCGATTCATTTTTGCTTGTTTCTGTTTGCTTCGGTTTTCGACCCGCGCCGCGGGGTGCGCCGGCCTCGGCGCCATCCCGGGAGGGGCGCGCCGCGCGCTCGGATCGCTTCAATGCGCGGCGGCGTCTTGATCGCTCGGCGGGGCGTGTGCGCAGTGGCGGACGGCGACGGGGCGGCGCCGGTCGAGAAGAAGAAGAAGAAGGGGGATGGCGAGGCCGACGGCGCACAGGTGCGGGGGGCGCGGATGGTGGGCTGTTTTCTCCGGGGCTGGTGTCTGGAGGCGTGGCGGTTGGGCCATGTTTCAGTTGCTCAAGGGGGGGGGGGGTGTTCGGGGATCGGCCGCATGCCGATTTGGGGCCCGTATCCTCCCGGGACGCGTGGACGCCGGAGCCGGGCTCAAGGCTTTTACCGGTACCGTCTCCCGGGAGTCTTGTGAGCATCTCTTCAAGGGACATCTGGCAATGCCGCAGCAAGTCAGAAACCAGCGCAGTGAGTTCCCTGGGTGGTAGATCTGCCGGCCGTCGGCGAGATTCTTGCGGCAATGGCTGCGTTGCGCAAGGTGGATTGGCTGGCGCACGTGGCCAACCTGTTTCGGCAGTGGTGCCAGGCATCGTCGTGGTGTCTGAATGTAGTGAGGGGGACCAAGCCACGCAGATACACGTTGTCCTCACCAACGGGACGAAAAGAGATGCTACGCTTTGGACGGTGGTTGGAAGTCTCTGCGCTCATCTCAGGGGACAATGCAGTAATAAATGAACTTCTGGAACAGCCGGGCATACCAAGTGTTGAACCTGGAGAATGTTGCATGGCAGCAGGTGGTGTCAGGAGTGCAGGCTGACAGCTCTTGTTCAAGAGGGGGATATGCAAT
>CAJHUC010002877.1:0-18941 GCA_905146915.1 Ostreobium quekettii
GAAATCGCTGTCAGCAAATGTAATCAAACAGAACGCCACGTGCCATTTGCCGTGTTAGACTCTGTCGACTAAGCCCATTTGACTTGCAAAAGAGCACCAAAACGACTCTTAAAGAGTGCATAATCGCTATGCTAACTCCATTCCAAAATTTTCGTCCGATCTCCAATTCCTGACATAAGTTCGCAAGATCAACTCAGTTAAACAATCCGTCACCGGATTTGCATTCCTTCGTTGATTTTATTTTGACGTAGGTCTTGATTGCATTATTCATCACCATTGAGCAAGACATTCATAGCTGTCAAAGTCCCTTAGTCATCCCGGTTCGAGATCCCGCCGACGTAATGAGTGTGCGGTGATGGGTCACAGCACGGCATGGACAGATGCAGTCGCACCATAGCACAGGTCAAAACGCTTGGTCCAACCTCCGCGGCAGCCTTGGCGCACGCAGTCCTCAAGCGCACTTGTTGTGCTTGGTCCGACAAGCATCCGAGACAGCACCGCACTCAACTTGTCTTACAACCAAACTATGACAAGCCATGAACAAGACTCGGGCTCCCTTCAAATCTTGAATTACCTGCACAGGTGGCTAATACACAAGTGTCCCATACTCACGCTTTCACCAGCCTATACAATTGGCCGGGTTCCCATGGCTGTTCGGTTTGCTTCTGAGTCGCCAGGATGGTTGCGCCTCCAAATGGACCCGCCTCACTCATGCCCCGCAATGGTATGTCTCGTCGCTGCCCTGGCGTGGCCCAGTTAGGTAACTTGCACGCCTGCTGCCTTCCTTGCATGGACTTGGTCAGTATCATTCTCAAAACCTCCCAAAGGACTCGGGCATTTGCCTTGGTACCTACTGGTGGTGGGCCCGTATTCCACTCAGTACATGCCATCGTCCTAAAGTCGGTGTTCGGCATCCTCGCTCACGGTATCCTTGATGGGATTGTGGTCCGCCCCTAGACCACAAGGCTTTCGCTTGGTAAGACCGGCTTTGTCCGACGCCACTCGGTCTCATCAGTTCCCTTTAGGCCTTGTTCCCTTTCCCTTACATGCAAGAAAGACTGTGGGAGTTTTTGTGGGAGTTTTTGCAGCATTCAGTGTGAAGGCCTTTCGACCAACCCAAACTCTGATGACATTGTGACCATAACCACTCCAGTGCCATGTCCGCCACCAATATAGCATGCATCCCCCAGGTAGGCCTCACTGGGATTATTCACAGTTTCATCGATGCAACCCAGTGTGAATCACAATCGATGAATTTACCGCAAATATCACAGTAACCCTCATTTTTGGCCTGCCAGAATCCACACTCAGAACGACGGACTCAACTCGTACTTCTCTCATACATAGCACACTACCCCACAGCACCAGACCACAGCATCGACCCACTGTGCCAATTCACAGCACCAACATTAGTGAAAATCAGACCGTTGGGCAGCGGTCCTCCCGCCATACTCGTTCAGATGGATGAGTGCATCATATGTCAGTCAGAAAGCATGTGCCTGGCTGCTTGCAAAACATTGTAGCTGTGGATGCCTGGGTGCCAGACGTTCACACCTTCGGCGCTTACCCACCGACCTCCGGATACATACCCTTGACAAATGGCAGGCGAAACATCGAGAAAAAGCAACAGCCATTCAATTATGCTGTTGATGGCATGCCCTGAAGTGATATAGTCTCAGGTGTTATCATTTAATCATCGGATTCCAGTCAGTAATTGACTGAGCCAGCTTGGTAATCAATAACGGTAATCCGAGCAACAGCTCTTGAAAGCAACGAGCCATAATCGACAACGTCACTCCTCAAAAGCAACCGTAGTCTGACCAACCAACCGAAATGTCAGACCGAGTAGAATCGATCGTTATCGGAGCTCTCCTCCGCGGCCTGTCAGACCCTCAGGGGTGGTAGACAGAATCCATCAGGTGCTCCTCCGTCAAACGAGAAGCTGCTGGCGACGGGAAGGCCACACAAGGCCCCGACCGACTGGGGCAGTGCTTCCTCGAAAGGGACGGAGGCAGGCTGGCAATGACACGGCAACCAGTACAACCAGAGGCACACGGATCAGAGAGGAATCAACGGACTCAGCGAGGCCCATGCTCGCCATGGAGCGCCTCGTGTTTAACCAGTGCATCAGTACATCGCGTTGCCTTTGGTACTGCTCCCAAGGTTCCCCAGTACATATTCGAGTAAGAGAATATTCTATCCCCTCGAACACATGTCATAAGTGTCCTTGTCATGGATCGAATCGCCTCCTGATCCTTTCCTGTACCATGGCGCCGCCACGCCCCAATTCAAACGACTCATCAACAATTAGTCATGTCAATTACACTAGGGAAAAAAGGGCCAAATGACACTTTTGCGAACACACATAAAACACATTTCATCAAAATTCTGCACGCTAAGAACACAAAAATAATACAAACCCGTAAACTTTGTACACGCTTGAACACGTGTTATTTGGCCCTATTTTTCCTGGTGTTATTGCCCGCCCGAAGATCAATCCTACATTACCATAACGCTATCCCATCGCTGATTGAACTTATCAGTAAATCCTGGTCAGTCAATCGTATATATGTAGCTCGGCAGCCTCCGACATCGTATCGTCGTCCTCTCCGTCATATCGCCCGCCTCTGCCGTCGCTTAGTACGCCTCTGGGGAAGGGCTTCGATGCGACATCGAGCTCTGGCCTCCGCTGAAGTCTCTCTCCCCTGTCCTGCTGCCAGCCTGGCAGCGATCTCCTCGTCTGCCTCGTGCTCCACCATCTCCAGCTCCACCTCCTCGTTGGGCAACGCCATCGTTCTGGACTCCTTGAATCCCCTGTCGATTGTCCCATCCGCGTTGCTTAATGGTTGTCAGCGAAGTCCGTACATTTCATGTCACCTCCCTCCAAAGCCCATGCCCGGTCATCCGCAAGCGGCGGGATCACCACCGCCTCTAGCCAACATAGCTCCCGACTAAGTGCACTTCTGGATCATTCCAGTGATCCAGAAGCCCGCCTTCGCTGTACAGCCACTCTTGCATGAGCCCTCGTGGGTCACGTGCCCCAATGCATGGGTACGGACGCCCTTACCGTGGTACGCTCCGTCTGCAACGGTCCATGGTGGACTCACCAAATCTGTGGTCACGATTCCAGGTGGGCTTCTCGTCGACTAACAGAGGGCAGTCGGAAGTCAGTTGCGCGGTTGTTGTGGTGCACGGGGGGTAGTATGTTTCTCTGTTGATTGGACACCTGGGAGGCTTAGAACAAAGAACACGATGATTGCGCAATCTCATACATCCTCCGTCCGGAATTAAATGGAACAGTTTGTTGACTGACCGCACTTGTATCACGTTCTTCATATTTTCTTTTAAAATTGGTCCAGAGCACCCACTCTGTGCTTAGTCATTGCTTTCGAAAATTCATTGGCAGAACATAAGATTCATGCACAGCGCAGTGCTTTGAAGTCACACGACTCAAGCCCGTAAATCTAGCATTCGGTGAGCCAACCAAAACAGGCGCCCTGGATCCAGGGAGACCCCACGCATGAGTGATACCCCTTTCGGTAGCCGCCGTGGTATCAGAAGGTTAGCGTGCCCTCTTCCCTCTGGATTTAGACCAGAGATCGACACCCTTCACGGAGGAAGATCGGCAGAAGTGGTGACTAGGTCTTCCCATCGCCATCAGTGTTCGCTGGCAATCCGCACCAGCGTCCACGGCGGCACGTGGATGCTCCTGATCTTGAATTGGCAGCCATCGAAACCTCTTTGCTCGGCACAGATCTCCAATTGATGGCTTGCACCACCACTCAAGCGGGCATCAACCCCAGTGAACACAAGAAAGTAGGGCGTGGGTGCTCAATCGGAGGACCCAAATGTCCCTATGGTAGCGCTCTAACACTTTCCGATGGCGCTCACAAGAACCTGCCATGGCGGCCACTTTCAAAGCGGTGTAAACGGTGTTCAATTTGCTCCTTGCCGCATCTGTACAGCACAGGCAGGTCGAGCAATCTTTTGACTGCCACGCAGCGAGGTGGCGATCATATTCTTCCACACTCTTCGTGGTGATGTCAGCGCCTATGGCGACCATGCCCATGGGACCGGCTGTTTCTGGAAATGCCGTGATTGTGAAGTTAAGCGATTTCTGCGTCTCTGATCCGATGCTGAAGTCCTCGCTGGCCCGTCAAAACCACCGTCATGATCGACGATCGAATTGTGCAGAACTCAGTGATGCGGTCTCTCCTGTTTTGTTGGAATGCCTCCACCGTGCAGCCACGACAACGGCTGCAGCTAACCACTTTACGCTGTGCACTATCAGTCAGGGAGCGCGACCCCGCTTGGGGGGCTGCGCGGCTAGACATTGGGAAGATTCGAGTTCGTGGCTGGAGTCACAAGGGTTTAAAGTACTGCCATGTGGCCAGTACTTATCCGTTCTCCATAAAATTATGGCAGCACTTGCTGAGCCTCTGAAGGGTGCTCTTCCTTATTTTTGAAGGGAAATGGGCAAGTGCGTGATACAAATGTGTCTTGTCAAGCAAACTATTTTCATTTAAATTCCGGATGGGGGAAGTATGATAATAGGCTTCATTGAACCACCTAGACTTTTGAACCACTTCCATTGGCTTACTGGCAGAGGAGTTATGGTAAGATACGTTTCTACTACTTTGGACCCTCTCTGCCATACCGTATCGGGGTATGAGATACTAGCGTAGGATCGAACTATTGCATTGTCACGTGAGTAAGGCGGTGGCCGGCCCAAAAAGGTGACAGGCCACCTGAAAGACTGTACCTCGTGCTCTTGGCTGCTCGCATCACCCAGCGGCTGCACCCCCAGCCCCGCACGCCACCGCGCACCCACTGTGCAGACAGCCGCCCCACGCCCGGTCATCCTTGTGGCATGGGCCCACGCTGCAAACCCGAAGACATGGGCACCCCGACAAAGCCGACAGGCGATCCTTGGAGGAGGTCCGGCACGCCTCATCGGGCGCCTCAGCGTGCGCATCACCCGCATCCGAACCGAAAACCACGCCAGCTGCCAACTGCTTCCCTCCTCGTCCTGCTCATCTTGCGAATCGTGTCTTCGTGCGTGGATGCCTGGCGCGGGTGGTGGCGCTCCTGAATCAACCGCTCACGATCCGAAGCTCCGAAGGAAACTTCGAGGGGTCAACCCCACCTTCCAAAAGCGGCACATGTCGCCCACGGAGCGCAAGCTCCAGCGTTTGAGTCAAACATTGCCACGCTGCAGCCACTCCGTGGGCGATGTCTTCCACCACTCTGCACTCCGATACGTCGCACACACCATCGTCGGACATCACGTCTGACCGCAAGCAGGGAGTGCAACTGCGACGGGCACTGCGCAGTGCTGTGCGAGCTCTGGACGCAGACCAGTCTCTTGAGCGCCGGGAATCAGTTCACGGGGTAGACGTAGAGGCAGCCTGAGTCGGACAGCTCATCATGGGACACTGTCCACGCCGCCAGGGTGGACAGACATGACATTTTGGCGATTGTAGTTAGTCTTTGTACGTGGTAACACATTGTAAAAGGTTCTCCGTGTCTATTTTAGTACTCTACGGATCGTTTAGTCACACTTGTGCCGTGGCAACGGCACGCCCCAACCAAGGCGCAGCCACGCCCGGGCCATGTTTTCCTGATGGTTAAAGTCTCATATTCTAATTCTAATGAATGCAATTTTCACCCCATTTTTTGGCGCTTAAATTTTCCTCCCATGTGCTATGAAATCACCCTCCTTAATCGCTTTTTATTCGGAGGCCGATGCATAAATCTCTTTTATGCGGTGACTCTTGTCCCCCGCACATCAATTTTCAAAGATTGGCCATGTTGACCTCAATGACAGGCCGTCTTTCTGGTTGTGTCAGCACGCTTGGAGCGCATGGAGCACGCACCTTCCATACTGCGTCCGTTAGGTCGGCGCTCGCTCCTGGTCCTTGACTACAGCCTCTGCGAATTTCTCGTTTCCAAATTTGTTTGCAATGATCTATCGATTTTCACGGTGGATGCTCTGGGAATAAGGCCGGAACTCTGGCGGGTATTGAACAGCTAGGGCATGCCTTCCCAGTGACAGATCAGCTCAATCCACCATAAAAGGTCAAAACGAGCTCACCATGCCCAGTCCGAGATCCCGCCAAAGGGCAGCGCCTCTTACAGCTCCTCTTGACATACGGTGAGAGCAGCGACGCTGTAGGCAGCATTTGGTGGCTCTACGGATAGCTTTCACTACGGTACGTCGAAGTTGCGTTTGTCAGACTTCTGACTCGCACGTTCTGACCTCTGTTGATGCGAATTGGAATTCGGACAAGACTTTTCGCAACACAGGGAGCATGCAAGCACGCTGCACAAAAGCTGCAAATTGCCTGTGTTGAGAGAGTAAACGCCAACGATGCGCGGTTCTCAGCAATTTAAAAACGGGATCAGAGCTACAAATCGATGATTTTAAACAGCTCAAAACGCGCAGAAATTGTGAGACGATCATTATCTCAATGCGCTACTTTGGACTGCCTTAAAAGGCGACACTAGTCACCACGACATGGCCAACTGTCGCGATAAGCAGCGTTTGAATCGCCCGTGTCATGGTAGAATACTAACGGATGGCCACAGCCAACTCGGTGGCGGTCGAGCGGAATCTCAGCGCTCTCCCCAACACTCAAGGCACCCTCTGTGCCGCCGCGTTTTCTCTCGAAATTTCCATGCGCCTGTTGGAGCACGCACCTCGAAATGCACCGTTGATGGCAGCCGTCGTCCCAAAAAATGCACCACCAAATGGCGTGCCCAAGCATGTGATATGTCTGATGGTTATTTACCTGTGGCTCCAGCCATCTCCATGGGGTATTCGTTGCTCAGTCAACAGACACATGCTTGCGCCGAGCGCGGGCGCGGGGCCCTTGCTGCCGGCGCCACACCGTGCCGGCACATTGGCCGGCTGGCTACTCCAGCAAAATCCCGCCGAATATCCACAGCCAACACAACAAATAAACCATCCCTCGCATCCGTTTTGATTCTTCATCGTCCAATTGCCGAGGGGATGGGCAGTTGAGAATTTCACCAGCGGCTTCCTCCCCAAAACGCACCCCACCCCATCGTTGCCCGCCCACTGCGGGTACACAAAGCCTCCCCTGCCAACAGGGCAGGGAAGCCACAGCATCCGTTTAGCAACAGATGAGCTACTGACTCGGGAAAAAATGCGCAAGGATGGCAGGAAAAGAGAGAGGGGACACGCCCTGCAGAGCCTCCGCGTCGCCCCTCTCCTAACTTCTTCCGTTCCTTGTGTTAACCCAATGGGGGCCGCCGCCTCCCAAGACCGGGCCCCCTCTATCTCAATGCCCATTTAAAGCACTCACCAAAGCGCTCCATTTCTTTCCGCCGCCTGTCGCGGGTCTTCAATCCATATCCCCATTCCCAGCCAGCGGAACGTCAGAGACACCACCGACGGGTAGGGATTTCCAGGCAGGCTTGGGAGGTGTTCACTCAACACGGCTGTTTCGCCTTTAGACTGTTTATCACATACCCAGCACCCTCCATCGGCTAAGATTCGTTCATTTAGCCACGATCTCAAATGGGCGCGAGAGCCACCAGCACCTCCCCACAGCCACCGCCACGCCCCTCCCTCCGCTAGGGTGTGCGGCACCACCTGCCTGTCCACCTCAATGCAAGTGAATTCGAACAATGCGGAGAAATTCGAATTTGTGTACAGTTTGTTCGCGTCATCTGCGAACTCAGTTTCATTCGATAGTTTGCGCGTAAAGATGAAAAGGCGGATTCCGCCCACCCCATCAACTTGGCCCCTGAATCCCCTTGGAGAGCAGAACAACATCTGTATTGCAGTTTGCGGGACTGGTGGCCACAGCCAGGCAGCCTGAGTCCCGCTAATTTCTTTCCCCTTGGCCTCAAATCTTCTCAGAATAGCGAATCGAAACACACAAGTGGCCCCCGCCCGCAGGGGGGCCGCCCAGGATGGCTTGCAATGGCATCCTGTCAGGTCCAGCAGTCTGTCCCCAGTGCATCATTACTTCACCAAAACATATGGTCCTCGAATCCAAAATCGCTGTGCAGGCCGCGCACACTACGAGTGGCAAAAACACACACTCCGCCCCATGCAGCCCACCAGGGCATGGCAGACCAGCGAATTCGACGCACCACATACGAGCACCCGCCCCCTGTCGCATCACCAGGCCTGTCCCCACGCAGACCCACTCCACCCCGCAGCCTAGCCTCCAGCTAAAAAACCAACAATTATGGCCAAAAATTCGTGCCCCCTGCATCCTGCTCCAAGCGGGGCCCTTCGCCACCAGAAAATGCTTTCCACCGCCCATCTTCGCCCCAACCCACCTCTTCCATCCAAGAGGCAGCTGCCCACAGCCAAGCATCGCCTTTCGAGCAATGCCAGCAGATCGCCGCCGCTGCCCCCGCTGCCCCCGCTGCCCCCGCTGCCCCCGCTGCTCAGCCCAAGTGTGGGATGTCCATGGACGGCAGGCCAAGTGAGGCGGCCATCTGCTGGAAGGCACCAGGGGGGGCCAGGCCAGGCGAGGCCGGCCCGCCCAGCACGCTCTGACCCATGCGCCCAACAGTGCAGTGTGGCAATCTCTGCGCCACAACGTGCGCCAACCCCTGCACCACGCCACTTGGCAGCTGCTGCACCCCATTCACATGGCCCGCGGTCACCTGGTCCTCGCCCTTGAGCGAGCCCAAACCAGCAGGGGGCATGGGGGGCAGGCAAAGAGCCCGCACTGACTGCAGGCTCTGGATGGAGGACAGCGAAGCCAGAGAGGGGCTAATGGGGCCGCTGAAGGCGCCAATGCCACCGTCAATGGGCGAGCCAAGTTCTGCCAGCGAGGACTGGCGGTCTACCTGATACTCTTCTAGGTCGGCAGCAGTGGCCGCCAGGGGCAGCTGCAGGGAGGCGGGGGGAGTTGGCACAGGCTGCTGGTTGGGGGTGAAGGGGGCGCTGGCGGGGTAGGAGAACTGGGCGGGGGCGGGGGAGCACTTGGACTGGTTCTGGCACAACTTCTGGGCGCCGCGGATGGCCACAGTGAGCTCTGGGGAGCTCATGTCCTGGTATCCCGTGAGCTTGGCCATCATGGAGGGCCAGAAGGGGATGATGCCCCTGGGCAGGGAGCAGCAACCAATCAGTGATGCGGTCCTTTGCTGATAGTGTTCAGATTTTGCTGAAACTACACATTTCACACATTGAAGTAATCAGCTGTCTGGCAGTCAGTGCACCCACAGAATAGTAAGGAGGCTGCTGTATTGGCAAGGCGTTTGCGGCGTTGAGATGAAGTCTGAAGGGGATGCATCCCTGGGCAAGTCGCCATTGTCACTGATCACAGCTGACCAAAACCTGGTTGACACAACTGATTGCAAGGGATCAGTCCCCTTGTGGTGGTGCCAGGAAGTGACAAGGTGCCAGCCTTGCAGCTTCAAGCAACAATGCAAACATAGGCAAGCCTATCCTCAATTGAAGTACAATTCTGATGAAAGCATGTGCCGGAAAGAAAGAAATGCCAGCAAGACTGGATGAAATGATGGTTAACAGAGAAGCTAATGAAGTGCCAGTTGGAGATTCTTACCCATTGCCCACATAGGCGGCATATGTCAACGTCAGTGTGAAGGCAGCAGTTTGTGAAAGGACGAAGGAAAAGTGGAAGGCTTTGTTGTGGGTAAAAGAACACACCACATCTGGGATATTGGATTTTCCATTTCGTTTCTTGCCTTCCAGCAAGGGAATTGTTGGCACCGCGGTGACCAGCAAACTTGGGCATGCAATTCTTTGGCTGCGTTCCACGTGCCAGAGGGGTGACAAGTGCATTTGTCCATACAGTCTTAACAAACAGCAGCAAACACACATCGCTCTTACTCTCTTGCAACAGAAGGTCAGTCAACCAACCAGCCAATCAATCCGTCAATCATTATGCCCACACCTTGATCGCCTCTCTGCATACATGATGGCTGCCGCCACGACAGAGGGCCTGCAGTTTAGGAAGGTCACATCCACCATGGAGTCTTCTATCAGTGCACAGGCGTTGCCAGCAACTTGCGCACAGGACCGTGGGTCCAGAAAGTTCGTCCCCAGGCGCTCAAGGTATAGCTTGAGGCAGCGCAGGGTAGAGATCGTGGCGGTGTCACCTCCCAGCACCTGCCTCAGGTTCCACTCCATCTTTGCGACGGCAGAGGCCTTGCAGTCTGGCAACGGGGCACATCGGAGCCGTGCACGTCAGGCACCAGAAACTTGTATGTTCTGCTCTCAAAGTTTGGATGTTTGGGTTCCAAGATTTACACACTGGCACAATGTCTTCCAAGTGACCAACAAGGGCTGAGAATTTGGGCGCACAACCTGGTGGACAGAATCGCCCATGCCGCAGTGCTGAAGGTGGATTGGGAGAGTGCTGTTGAATTCCCTAGAAGAGCCAGGAATAGCATTCCAGGATGTACAAAAGAAGGAAAAGGAAAGAAAGGAGAAGAAAAAGCCTATGCAAAAGAAAGGAAGAAGGGCAAGGCTGGGCACGCACGCACGCTCGCTCTGATAATGCAAGGGCGGTGCTCTGCTGCTCTTGATGGAGGCATCAATTCCCTTGTGTTGAACATCTGCGAACATCAGGCTAATTCATAAACATGGCACAGTCATCAACATAATCTTATGGAGATACCTCATCTCAATAGATACTGCACCAACAACAGCACCAACAACAGCACCAACTACTGCTAGTGCGGGCAGGTCACACGCGAGTTGGCCATGCTGATGCTCCATGTGAGCTGATAGAACAGCTTGTAGCCATGCAGACAGACCTGGAGCACATGTCTGCTGCTTTTGAGCATGCTCCTTGTTGGGATTCACTCTTCTTGCCAGTGGATCCTATGTCATTGCAAAGCCGAGGAAGGGACTGCCTCAATCCTGCTAGGGTGGTTGCTCAAATTTATGACCTGCTTCGCGGATTTCGAATACATTTCAATGCACACAACACCCGGTGGACCTATTTGGAGATCTGCCATCATGAACTAGATGCAGGGCACTTTTACGTGGTCTGCTCTACACGAACCGATTCAACGACTCACAAAATGATACAACATTCTGGCATTTTGGAATCAAATTAGCAAAGCAACAACAACACACCACACAAAAGCACACCTGTCACAAGCTCCAGGTCCTCGTTGCTTGGCATGCTCTCCATTGCATCGGCCTGCTTCATCGCCAGCACCATGCATGCCACCGACAGCAGCTCCAACAAGTTGTCCTTGATCTGAATCGCCGTGGACATCGTTCGGTCCATGAGCAGAACGGCATCATGAGCTATCTCATCCCCCAGGCCAAGCTGGCGGGTGTACCTGAACGAATGAATAAATGCACTGTATTTGAATGACAATGCAATGAACGAAGGCACATGTAATAAACGCAGGCAATGTTGTGGCCAGTACATGCATAGAGCATGACAAAGCATGGTCACATGAATTGTTAGCATCAGACATCACCAGACACCTTTGGGGCAGAGTAGGTGTGAGATTTGAAACATGGCAGTCCTTTGTTGTATTCATTTCCACTGCAGGAGCCTCTCTTAATGAAGACAGGACACCCCATCCTTCCCACCACACACTGCCCCTCACACCATGACAGCAATGGCAATGCATGGGGTGCTTTCTTGTAAACTACTCAGGGGCCAATTCTGTTCAGAACCAGCTATTTTTCAATTCCAGTAAAAACAACAAAAACGGTCAAATGCCACTTCTTTGGTGGATACAAGACCTTTATTATTGAACAGAAGATACATTTTAAACAACAACTGATCAACACACTATGGATCAGCCACACATCCACCTTCCTAAAGATAAAGGGTATCCAACAAGGGTCCACTTGATGGGTTCCTTATTGTCCAAATCGCCTTGTGGCCGAAAAAGAATCGTACCTTAAAATTTTGACACCCACAGCCCAATCGCCTATACCCATAGGAAGTGACTTCCTTAGGAACTCACGAATACTTCCTCTGTCTCAAATTAAATGAAAACATCTGTTTGCATGGCCGTATTTTCATCAACACTTGTCAGTTTTGCCTCAAATTTTGATTAGAGCACTATAACTCACGTTGGTACACGCTGCCAAATTGTTGTGAAGAATGGATAAGTGTGGCACAAATGGCAGTACTTTGAACCACTGCCCTATTTCCAGCAACGCGAATTTTCTCATGCTGCCGCCGTCCCCACCGAAAATGGGGTCCCGGAGTGGGGCGCCTTCCTGCGCTCCGCACGGTACCGGAAGAGTAGAGCTGCCTATGCCCCTTAGACTCAAAGTTGGAACGGCAATCCTGAGGCTGCAGGGTGGCCAGGATCGAGCATCCTATGGATCGATTGGCAATGCCGCCAATAGATTTGCAACTAGCCGGAGCACCATATGGCGAAACTCCGCGAACGAATAGACAACGGAGAAGGCATCTATCTTAGCCGCAGTCGTAAAGGACACTGCGGCAAAAGGAGGAAACCCTCTGAAGAGTTTGCCAAAGCAGTCAAGCCGATCGCACAGTTCCAGCAGACATCTGTTCGGCGCGTCGCTGAGCTGATGGGCTCTAACAAGTCAACCCTTCACCCTTTTTTGTGACGAAATAATGCGTCCAAGAGTGCACTTTGGATGAAGCCCAGCTTGACCCCTGAGCAGAAGCTGCAGAGACTGCGATTTGTTGTCAATCAAGTCTAGCCGATGGGCTGGAGCTTCATTTTGGAACCGTGCATCAGTTGAGTGCACATCGGCAAAAGGTGGTTTTACATTCAAAGTGGTGTTACGTTCATTGATGGCAGGCGGGCGTGGTTGTTACAAAGTGAGGCGAAGCAAGGGGCTCCTATAGCTAAGAACAAAATGTTTATACACAAGATTATATTTCTTGGTGCAGTGGGCTGTCCGCATCGGCGATGTGATGGCATAATGGCCTCGCGGGCATCTGCCCCTTTGTCACCACCAAAAGCGCCCAGACATCGTCAAAAACCGGGCACATGGCTAGCAAGTTGTGGAGCCCATGAATGTGAACGCCTTTCTTGCTATCATGAAAACCAAGGTTTTGCTGGCGATCCAGGCAGCATATTACCTCGCCAAGACGAGCATCGTTATTCAAATGGCAGGGGCAAAGCCCCACGTTGCAAGCCACGTTCAAGAGGAGCTTCAAGCGGAATGCTTGAAGGATGGCTACCATATGAAAATTCAGATTCAGCTGCCGCAAAGCCCAGATCTAAGTATTTTAGATCTTGGGTTGTTTCATAGCCTCCAACGGCGGGTGGTTGAGCCGAAAGAGGGGGGCCCCTTGATGGCAATTCTGGACGTTGACATTGTTGCTTTTGAATCCTACGATCCTGCTATGCTCGAGGGCATTTGGCGTGCCTTGTTCAGCGTCCAAGCAAGCATGCTTGAGCATGCAGGGGGCAACGACGTTGGTGTTCCCTACAAGGGCAGCAAGAACGCCAGGCAGACGGAAATCATGGCGAGGGGGGGGGGGGGGACAAACTGCCGACTGATGTCATATGGGCGCCAGATTATGGCTTGCAATACGGTCTGAACGAGTAGTTTTGGTCACGAGCAAGGTCACACTAGGGGTTTTGGAACCTAGTCTTTTCGAATTGACGTTCTTTTTGACTTTTGACTCGTGAATCATGTTGTAAATTGTGTTCTCCAAATTGTTTCATTTTAATTTGAGATGGAGGAAGTAGGAACCAGCACTCTTTTGGGAGCATGGCTCAGTGTAACGCCTAGTACCATACGTCACTTTCTGCACCAAACTCTTCTGAAAGGTTAAGTGGATGGGATGTGCACATACCTGATGACACTGCCCACAAGCCGGGTGCGGTGTTGCAGATATGTGAGGCCCATGGCTTGCAGGGCCAGGGAGTGCGTGCTCTCAAAGGCATGCACGGCGGCGAATGCCTCTGCACAACGAGCCTCCACGGTGCTCTCCTTGGTGAAGTCGGGGTCGCTCAGGGCGGAAGCGGCATTGACGGCATGGCTGTCCTCCCAAGATGACTGCAAGGCGAGACAAACCGAGTCAGGGACGAAAAGCAGCCAGACAGCAGTGTGACGCTCGACAACTGATCGAAGGCATCTAATCATCGCTGTGCCGTTTCCCAAAGGTGTTTTCTTGCCAGATGGCTAACCTGTCTGTGTGCTGCAACGCTGAACCCCAAACTGGTCATACGACATTGCAAATCCCTTTTAAGTGAACGCTGGCTGTGTGAGTCACCAATGGGCACTGCTGAAGCCATGTCCTCGCCTGGTGAGCTACTTGTGCGTGCTGCGCAACAACAGTAATGTGCTGCTGAAGCAAGCAACCAGCTTGTATTGGGCTGCTTTGGACCTGGTTGAGATCAAGTTGGACACTATTGCAAGCTGCTCTGATACATTTCCAGTCAAGAACCAGTTAGCAAAGTCACTGCCATCCCTCTTTGGCACATCTGCAACATCGTGTCGTTGAGGCAAAACCCAATTACCACTGATCTGAAAGTTCCGTGTGTCAAGTTTCGCCGGCACCAAGACCGCCTTGTGGATGCTCAAGCTTCAACACACAGTGAATGAACAACAAAACAATGCAATGCAGTGCAATTAATTTAGATTTTATGCCATATTAATGGGCACGTACGATTGGACACAGAGTTCTGAGCAAGGCATTGTTGTTGGCAGATTAATCGACCACAGACTCAATTTGAAGATTCATGCCTTGCCTTTCATTGCTCCATGCCTGCAACAGTGCGATTTGTCAGCATCAAGACAATCCAACACTGCTCAACAACATAGTACTCCACAGTCACGTGGAAATACAATATCATGGGACAATCTACTGATGCAGCACAGTACAACAACACAACCAGACCAGGCATCCTTATCCCTGTGAAATTGGGCGCAACCAATCAACACATTCCCAAAAGGACATGGTGCCTGTGGCCATTGTTCTCCACTGGATGCAACATTGGTGTTCTGATCGCCAGAATCAATAGCAGCTTCTTCTTTCCCCGACTCAGAAATTTACCAGCAATTCTTTTACCTCCTAAAATGTATTCACATACTTGCAGTTGAATAGCATCCACCACTTGGCATCAAAGAAACTACACACCGTGTTTGCCACAGCAGCCGGGAGATCTGCACACGGGAAGAAGCTGAACAGCTTTTCCTCAAAGACTGGCGACAGCAGCCAATCTCTAACGTCGCTTCCAGAAACCTCCAAGACTCCAGAGTACATGGTGTCCTGCACAGGCCTGGCTCCAGCAGCACAAATCCTCAAATCAGCTGAAGTCGTACCATAATAAAGCAATCCAAATGGTGTCCAACAATCGATCCTTCACCTGAATGATTGGAAATAAATAACTACCATCGCTCAAGCAGCCATCAAATCAACAATCATCACTGATCAATCAACAATACAATCATGAATCACCAATGAACTGCAAGTCAAAGTCAAGCATCGATCTTGGAGGATAGACTCAGCACCAGAGCAAGGAACTGCAGCCGCTGAACACCATCGCCATCTGACGAGAGTCAGCGAGTCGTGCGGCATTGCGCTTGCCATAACACAGCTGCTTGTTCAGCGTTCTGAGCATTGAACTTTTCACATTTTGTTGCAGCCAGGGGTTCTACACCCACAATACACTGTTCTCTTATTTGCACAGAGCGGCGACTTATCAACATGTAATTTGCAGGGGTTTCAATCTATGCAACTCTTGTCCCGACAGCAAATTCTTCCACACAGAAGCAAAGCATTTCACCAGTTCATTCTTTGGCATCAATCACTCATCACCACTGTTGTTCGAGTGCCACTGTTGTTGACACCTTGACCACAATGTGGTGCAAACATGCTGCTGTTTGGTAACATTATTATCCTTTACGATCACTGCCACTGTTGTTGCTCTTGCCACTGCAACCACTTATCCATGGGTCTACCTGAAAGGGGCCCCCCAGCTGTCCATCATGGCCGCCACTGCCTCCTTCACCACCAGGTTACCTTGCTCCTTGCTGTTTCGGCCCTTGTCGGTCACGATGCACAGCTCAGCAGGCAGGCACTCAGAGGCAGGCTCACCAGACAACACTCTCCTCCTGTGGGGCAGGGCACACAACAACCATCAATTTGATTCACTGAAATGTGACTTGATATTTTGGAATCAAACGAAATCAGCCATATGTCAGAGCAGGATCTACAGCCTCACCCGATGTCAGGAAGCCAGCAGTCCAGGCTGCTGGCCCTTCATTGAGTGGGCAAAAATTATGGAACAAGCACAGAGACCACTGCAAGAAGGCTGGCACCTGACCTCACAAAAGCATGCAAACAACTTGGAATTGAATACCGGAAGGAAGATCAGTAACTATCTTACAAAGTCTGTGAACTTGGATGCAGCCTGGCAGCCAGAGCAGAGGCTGCTGGGTCCTTCACTGCACTGTCAAAGCGTTTGGCCAAAAGGCAAACAAACAACCATGGTGTTGCATTTTGTGGTGAGGTAGCACAGGGCATGCATTGCCTATCTCGAGATGGGGGCGCCATCTGGATTCCCAGTTGTGTTTGAGAGGAAAACCTGCAGTGGGCCGCACATCTCTTGCAAGTGATGCAAAAATGTGGACGGAAAAGAAATGGAAAGCACAAATTGGCGCCAAATGCCACAGAATGCACAATACTGTGCAACAGCACCGCTGACAACTTGAGTAGAAATAGAAACAGCAGAATCACTTCCCTCGCACACAGCAGCAAAGCCAAAAAATTAAAAGAAAAGAATGAAGCAAAAAAAGAGAAGTAATAATTGAGTGACTGGTAACACAACACACTGCTATTTCACCTGAGTTCAAGCAGCCAGCAGTAGAGACTGAGCACAGCTACCCCAGCGGTCATCGCGTGCAGGTTGACCTCCACCCTGTGTGCACCATCCAGGGCCTGCTGCTTGAAGTGGCCTTCTGTCTGGGCCTGCCGAAAGATCTCCAGGGCGCGTTTCTGTCCCCAGATCACACCTGTCTCCCACACAGCATCTATGATGGCATTGTAGACAATCGAGTCAGGACGGCAGCCCTGGGCACGCATCGTCTCAAACACCTGCCGCACAGTGAGCTTGTTGGAAACAAGATGTGCCAGTGTTGCCGATTGCACATGTCAAAGGCACACTTGAAGGTATGCCCTTCTGTAAATATGTCAAGCATTTTTGTTCTTCATGTTATGCATTTTTGATGTTATGCATTTTTAACTATGTATTAAAAGGTGATGACGAGCGCACAGGCATGCAGCTCGTGTGTTGTTCCTTCCCCATGCGATCGCATATGATCAGAAATGCAATGGTGGTCAATTTTGGCACCCTTTGTGTGGGGTAATGGTGTGATCACGAACTTTTGATGTTTGTGATGCAGTGTTAACTTGAACAGGGTCTAGGGGAGTGACTGCTGCAGTGATGGAACGAGCAAATAGACTATTAGTGGCAAATATAATGCATGTTCCACGTGTACGATGTGGTAATTGCATGGAATGGTGTTTGCAGCATAGTTGCTGCAAAGGTGGTATCAACATTTGGCTAGATGACTGTATCATTGTGAGACAGGTTCAACATTTATGATGCAGCACTCATCTTTAACATGTTTTGGAGAGGAGCACTGGTATCCAAATACTTTGTCTTTGTCAGTTTGTGGGGGGTCGTGAACATTTTGTAACTGGCATTGATGTGAGGACTTGGCAACACACAAGTACAGATAACATAGAATGGATGCAGCACATTCTGACTGGAGTCTTATTCTGCATTGCACCACAAACACTCCAGCCCCACAACAAACAGTCTTGCAACGGGAATTGCACCAACATACACATGCGCGTTCCTGCAGGCTGTTTCTTTCAACTGCTACTGCGGCCTTCAATGCAGATGGCTGTAGTAGCTGACTGATCTATTTCTGACTCCAGAACACTGCATCATATTTAACAATCCTTGTGCCAACCCGTCCCAACAAAATAGTTGTGGGTATTGTGCCACCTAACCAGCAAAAGTAATAGGGGCTCATATCCGCATGTATGCTCAGCCTTTTAAAAGAACAAATAGTAGGTCTCTCATTCGTTTGTTTTCTTTGAGGTGTGGGAGGGTGGATTTATTATATGCTGACAACTGTAGCTGACGAGTTTCGGCAGTGGCCGTCATCATCCTCACGTGTTATGCAAATGACTGCATTCTCGCAGACAGCTCAATTCAATGCATTGGTTGGCATCACGCACCCATCTCCAACTGTGTTCTCCCTGACAGTCACCTGCTGGCGAGAGCTTTCCATATGACAGCAAATAAGATCGAAGCAGGAAGTCCCAACATTCTTTTGGCGATGCAAGCTCTTGGCTGAGACTGCAACCTCCTTTAGGTGTATGGTACATAAACCACTATGAGCCTATTCTTCCCACCACAAGAAACAACTTTCAGCAAGGACAGCACCACCGACTGGACAACAATGCTCACCTGGAGGCCACGCCGCCATTCACCACCCCGCTCATAAGCACTGATCAGTGCTGTGTAGGTGACCACGTCTGGTGTGCAGCCCTGTACCTGCATCTGGTCGAACACCTCGCTGGCCTTCTCCCACTGAGCGCCTGGGAATCGGAGCAACCACCCAATCAGGATCTGACTGCCCCAACCAATACAATATCTACATTCAACGTCCAGTACTAATTTGGAATAGACAGAATTGTAATGAACAAATGCTGCTCCGAGCTGCACATTGGATTTCCTGCTTAACGGCAAGGGAGATGCCATGAAATTCATTGCATGCCCTGTTGTTTAGCTGGAACCACACTGTTCACCACCTAGGGTTCGGGTTTATGGGCACATCAACCACCGCTGCAAGATAGACTTGAGAAACTACTCAGCTGCTTGGACCAACACAAAACTGCGCATCACTGGATTCCAATGTTGATGTGGCATCCAAGGAACCTTCGTTGATACATTGATCAACATCCAGTGTCCATGTTGTGGCTGTTCTCAAACTTTCTCCACTG
>CAJHUC010002878.1:0-29834 GCA_905146915.1 Ostreobium quekettii
GAGAAACTTTACCGCCGAGGGGCTGTGCACATCGCCCATCTATTCTATACTTGAAGGCACCTTTGTAATGTTGATAATTTCCTATGAACTTGCGAGTTCTCGAGATCACTGATCCATTTTGAAAATACTCGCAACTCAGAACCTTCCATTGATGATAAAACATGTGCAAAATGCACCTATCATTCCTGTATCCTTTTCCATATTTCCTCGAGTCATATGCCGGTAGTTTGATCATTCTGCTTAGCGATAATATGATATTCACTCTGAAGTGTGTTGCCTATTTGATCTTCCGATACTCAATTCAAGCTATTCTTAAATGCAATCTACCAGGATGCTTTCATTCCTTGCTACCAATGGCTATGCTCAGTTCCTGACTGTACAGGTCTTTGCCCAACTGTTCAGTTATCGTTTTCGGAAAACACTGTTCACGATGAACTCAACACAATCCTAGGCAGCGATTTGCTTTGAATTTTTACATTCGAAGTATTCTAAAATTCACAGGATGGCCAATTCGAACGAAGCAATTGCAAAGCATCAATATGTGAATGCCATAAACTTCGAAACAACACAGAAGTTCCGCGGTACAAATAAAAGTAGTTCTTCATAAGTGATCCACAATTGGTAAGAAATCGGACAAAGTACACGGTTCTGAAAATCGTGTGCCCTGTTGTGCGAGTAAAAGTGGCGCAGAGATCGTGTCAACATCGTGTGAAAATCGTGCACTGATCACAAATACACAGCTGCCGCTGGTACACAGTTGAAATCACGTGAAAATGTGTTCTTTATCCTGTTGCCCATGGTGGTGAGGTGGGATACTTTCGTGTACTACACAGGGCTAGAATCTACACGATTTTGGAAATCTGTAAAATCGCGCTCCGAAATATCCGATTTTAACGATGTTATCCGATTTTGCACACCCTGCAGAATGGTCGATTTTTTGGCAGCGCACTCGGATGTTTTGCTTTCGCTTCCACAGCACTGGTGTGGCAGCCGCGTGGTGGCCCTGTTTAACACTGGTGCTACATAACAGCAATTGGACGAACATATTCGTGTGAAACACATAAAAACATCAAAAAATCACCATGGATTTTGCGCCCCATCTCACACCGCGCACTGTGGTGGATTCCAAGAAATGCCTTGCAAAGAAGTAAAAGTTTGCAGCGGATTCTCGCACCATCTTTCCTGAGATTCGTCAAGCACCGCGCCTTTGCCATTATGCATAAGGCAATCGCCTAGGCGGCTCTCTGCGACATCCTGTGGGTCGCCCGCAACCACGTGATGAAAGTGGTGACGCGCTACACGATCATCAACGACAACAACGAAGCATCTGCTCACGAAGGCGAAGATGGCAAGGTCCTTGACACCTTCGTGTTGTTCGATTATTCGGCACTGTCAATAGCCTTCACGTTTTACTAGTGGAAAGGGCCACTTCTGGGCCGTGTCCTGGGACGCCCTTGGGACGCGTCGCGGTATGCGGCCCAATTGGGACGCCTGCTGGGATGACGCCGGGAGGTTGTTGGGACGCGGCCCGGCACGTGTCCCAACTGGGACGCTTACTGCGACGCCATTGAGAAGCTGACCTGGACGCTGACGGGGACTCTGACCAAGGGCGCACAATGGAACGCCACTGGGACGCCCATCGGGACGCCGCTGCGACGCGTCTTGGGGGACGCTTGCTGGGACACCTACCGTGACATGTGCTGAGGCGATCAGCAATGCGCCTCCCCTCTCCCGTCTCCTGCCTACCGTTGTGCGTCACTGGGACACGTCCCAATTAGGGTGAGATGGGGCCAAGTTGAGGGCGAGATCGAGGGCGGATTGTGGGCGTGGACAGCAGTACTGAAAGACACCCGTGGCTGGGCGGGCGTGGGATTCATGCAGGAGCCGCCGATTGCGTTGCAGCAGAAGGTGCCGCTGTCCCTGATTTCAATTTACTTCACATGTTGGCACGTTTATCATTTTGTGATGCATGTCATCTGTTTTTGAATCTGTTGAGTATTGGAGATCAAGGAAGATAGCATGGCTGTTGTTGAATACCGGGGGATTTGGCTTCGTTGGCTGGGTGGCTGGGGGCCCCATGTAAGAGCTGCCAATTGTGGTGCAGCACAAGTTGCGTGCAAGTCGATCGATTGCATTTGTCATACAATGACAGAAAACAGCTTCTGCACCTGGCACGCTGACACGCAGTAAATGGAAAACTCAGCTCAACACCTGCCCCCACCTTTCTCCCCCCATTAAATTGACTGTCCATGGTCCCACGTTGACAGAATCCCAGAACAAGAAAGTGAAAGAAAAATGGAGGTGTCCCAGAGCCCCACCTCTCACACCCACATTACATCTCACGCCCTAGTGTTGGCCATCATCACGCAATGGTGGCCTCTCACATGCAACACGCTAGGCAGCACAGGGTGCGGCTGTTCCTAATCTAAATTTCTTGCATCTGTTGCCATGTTTGTCTTTATAGTGTATGTGATCTGTTTTGTATCTATTGAGTACTGGAAATCAAGGAGGATAGCAAGGGTAGTGTCTAATAGCAGGGGATTTGGTGTGGTGGCTGGATGGCTGGGTGGACGGGGGCCTCATCTAGGAGCTGCCAATTGTGGTGCAGCGCAAGCTGCATGCAAATCCATCGATTACCTGTCATACAATGATAATACACAACCCTCGCGCCTGATTGACGATGAAGAGCGTGAAAGCCAACCAGATTATATGTTCGAATTGATTGTCCATGGTCCTACATTAGCAGAGTCCCAGAACCTGAAAGAAAAGAAAAAAGGAGGTGTCCTAAAGATTCACCTCTCACACCCACATCCCAATGTACATCTCGCTTTACGGTGTTGGCCATCAGCATGGCAATAGTGGCCTTTCGCATGCACCATTCTAGGCAGCACAGGGTGCGCCTGTCCCTGACCCTAGTTTCTTGCACCTGTTGGTATGTTTGTCTTTCATAGTGTATGTGACCTGTTTTGAATCTGTTAGGTACTGGAGATCAAGGGCGATGGCGGGAGTGGTGTTGAACAGCGGGTGGTTCATAAATCTGGGAGGTGTCTGCTGGGTGGTTGGGGATCTCATTTAGGAGCTGCCAATTGCGGTGCGTTGCAAGTTGACTATTTTGTCACACAATGACAATACACAAACCTTGCACCTGATGGGCGGTGAAGGGCGCGAAAACCAAGCATGTTGTTTGCCGCAAATTGATTGTCCATGGTCCCACATGCACAGAATCCCAGAGCCCTAAAAGAAAAATAAAAAAGGAAAAGATGTCCCAAAGCACCACTTCTCACACCCACAACTCCAATACACATCTTGCATCTCAGTGCTGGTCATCGACACAACAATGGTGAATTTTCCCAACACCGCTTGATGATCTTTGGAGCGACCTCAACTCATTATCCATCGAATAGGTCATCTACAATGAAGTAGCCTTTCTTGCCTTGAATGCAAGCAATCATTGTCACCTTGATGTCTACAACTTTCGCAGGGTAATTTGGAAATTGTGGACGCACCATGTCAGGCACAAACAGCAGTTGTTTAATCTTTCTCCCATTGTCAATTGTCATTTTGGCCTAGTACATATCCACAAGCACAAGTAAAAAACAGGCCAGATGGCACAGTCATGACGTGGTCTGTTCAAAATCCAACTGTGTACTTTTGGCAATTGTGGTTCGAAAAGTACACATTCAGTGCACACACTGACACAGTTTTAACCGTGCATCCTAGGAAACCGTGTAGTCTACACAGTTGTGTGAGGGTACACGGTGGAAACTGTGTCAATGTGTGTACTAACTGCGTAATTTTGGGACCACATTTGCCAAAAGCACACAGTTGGATTTTGAGCAGACCGTGTTAGGACTGTGTAATCTGGCCTTTTTTCCCAGTGAAGGGCAAGTTGCAGCTCTTTAATTTACCCCATATCATCACGTGCTGCCAAAAACTTCTAGATACTTATCACATAATGGCAGATATGGCCAATGTAGTCACTTGTTTTTAGGAAGCAATTTGAATTGCTTCGCCCATAAGCTTTTGAGGTCAAAAGCTTTTGCTTAGTCCCTTGCAGGCTTGGTTTTTGCGTTTATGTTTACGTTTTTACTTTTACGTTTTTACACGTAAAAGCGTAAATTTCCAAAAGGCCCTATTTTTACGGCCATTTTTACGTTTTTGCGGCTCCCTTGGACGCCCAGATTACGTGACGAAAGTTGCGCACAATGATCAGTTCTCCGCCATACCCAGCACCCGCGACACAGTGCCCACCTCGCCATTGGCAAGGGCGATGATGGTGTTTAACAAAAAATCGTTTTCTACCCCCTTCCAGGGCGTCTGGATGCCACTCTCCGGACTCTGTTATTCTGTATGTTCTGTCCTTATGTACACCGGGCTGTTTTTACGTTGTATTTACGTATTTTTACGCATTTTTACACGGAAAAACGTAAGAACTGTTTTTACGCGTAAAAACGTAAATGCGATCAGTTTTTACAGCGTAAAAACCAAGCCTGGTACCTTGCCTCACCATGCACCGCTTGTGCACATGAAGTTCTGCACTGTGCAAGTCATCAGCTGTCCAGCCTGATGAATCATCAACGTAAAATTTCTCCCAGTACTTTACCAGATTTCTCCTCAACTGCACCGAATTGTCAACAGACACCCGTTGGCTGGCCCCTCGGAACTCCATTTCATTATAGCCATAAAGGGATAGGTCTTGTTGGGTGGTGCGCGGAGATGACTTTAAGACACTTACTATCTTGGGCAACAACTAGTAGGGTCTGATGCAGCACGGCGCTTCATAGCCATGGTGTTAAGCAGGTCATTCACTAACACAGCTTCTGGGTTTCCTTTTGCCCTATATTTCACACGTTGCTTAAGGTCTTGTATCAACCTTTCCAACCGCAATTCAATCCGATGGTTGGTTGGAACACGTGCCATTTTCTGATCGTACCCCTTGCACGTCAAAATGTGTAGGTTGTATATGCACATCATGGATCCAAATAGCACTTTGGTCTTTCAGGCTTATGCTCTCGGAACATTGGGTGTCTCTGCTGCCTTCTCCTTGAGATCCTTGTGCGACTACTAAAATAACCTGCATGCTCACCGATAGTGCACAACCACCTTCTGCAAAAGAAACCAAGCGTCCTGCACTTCGGTTGTCAAGATATCTCCCATGAAGAGGTATAGTGAAAGGCATCTACAAAAAAGAGGTATGTTGCAAATTAGCAAATGGTGGATACGAAATTAAAATGATGCAAAAATAGTATTGCAATCTTTGTTTTGTATTGTATTTTCCAGAAAAGGAATTGGAGCAAACATCACATGCAACACAGCTCCATTCAAATCAAAATATTAATTGCATTTGGTGGTGGGGATATGTCCTATCTACTTACCTTACATGCAGCCACCATTGGGACATGTCGAAATTTTGCAACTGTCCACAATGCACAGTGTTTTGGAACGTCCTGTTGGTATGGAAATGGCAGCTAATCGCCCCCGCACCACCTCTCTCTTCTCTTGGGTGACCACATACCGGTTAGATAAGTGCGTAGGTGCAAATGCAAAATTGATAAAGTTGGGAACCAGGCCCAGCAGCCCTATGTGACCAACGCCAAGTGTCCATATGTTTTGGTAGTCCACGTAGTTCAGTTGTGCTACAGGTGACAACCCATTGCAACCTGCATGTCGTGGTTCCCACTATCCACTTTGGACCTTGCGTCCAGCAGTGAGAATCGCCTCCCTTGTCTTTTGAATTCTTGCGTTCCCAACTTTTGCACGCAATGCACATCAATTTGTGTGAGTGGGTCTTGTGGGAATATCATCTACATTAATGGCTTGGTGTTACCTTTTGCATATTGTCTATAAATCTTTGCGCTCCCCACTTATCCAACAATATCCACAGGCACGTAGAGATGCGTGGCCCTTTAGCATAACCACTTTCTGCCCTGTTGTGTTGTCCCCTAACCAAGATACAAGCGAAGACCAATTTTTACTTTGCTTGGCATGGATAGTGGGGCCATTTGGTTTGTCAATGACATTCACCTCCATGACCTACATACCCCTCGTGCTAAGCCGTCCATTTCCCCACCACTGCTTGAAGTCATCCACCAATATTTGCACACAGGGCTGCATTTTAGAAGTCATCTTAGGTTATGGCAGTACCATTAGTGGCAAGTGCATTTCCCCAAGTTACCTCAGAGTGTCTGACAAATCAATGGCTCTGAAGCCAAGTAGTCGCGCTGTCAATGACTATCATTTGTCCTCAAAAAATGAAACTAATTAATGCCAATCTCATAGAGCCCCACCCTTGTGTCTGACCATCCCTCGGCATGGCGTACCACAGCATTGTTCAAATTTTGGGACAACTCACTCCTAAAAAAGTGTGGCACGCTCAATGTCTTTCATAGACCTATCAAGTTCTGCCCTTGCCACATTCCAACGTAGCAAAGAATACAATAATTGAACGCATTTGCCATTTCTAAGTAGTGCATTACTTTGTTTGGCGACGGCACACCTACAGCCCTCCCTTGTTGTGATCAGCGCTCTTTTTTGAGCCTCCCTCCCCCGCACCCCTGCACGGGACACAATTCTTCAATGTGTGCCTTCCACTCTCTCTTTGGCAGCCAAGGCCAAATGTAACGGTCCTTCTCACAACAATGGTATGTCACATCCTCAGAGCGTTCCACCTCACATATCGTCCTGACAAAATACAAGTTATGTGAAGAGAAATTGCCATTGGTGAGCAGCACTTCCGCCAACATCTTGAAGATCGCACCCATTGCCACAACTATTAAATGGAAGCGGAGCTTCAATATCAACAAAAAAAGGCTGATTGCATGACAGAGAAGCTGCGCCCACTGTAGACAAGATCATACTTGTGTTTCTGGTACCAATTAATGCTCTTTTTCCATCCACACACTCATCGTCATCTCCCATTGCACTTTCATTGCCACAACCCTCACCATGATCTTTGTGTCTCTGCCCATCATGCACTTCTTTGGGACCATCTCCTTCGGCATGACCGCTCTCATTCCTTCATCAGCTTGACCTGTTGGGATTCCACCACAACGCGGTGAGGACTAATTTGTGGTAACAAAGGCTAGAGAATAACAGAACAATGATTTAAAGCATAGAACAATGGGCATTGTAAACTGTTGCACAGAATGAAATACAAGGCGAACTTTGAGACAATTAAGAACTGTCTGACAAGAGGAATTTTGCCATGAGAGCGGCGCATGATGATGTATACATTGCTGCTCATTTCTGTGTTTTTGTTGGAACAATTGTATAGAGGATGTTCTGCAATGTAGCTGGCAAAGAGCACTTTGTTGTTGTTCATCTTCTGACAATGACTGTCTTAGGAGATGCACCAGTTTTTGGAATGTTAGATGATCCATGAAACCATCTATATTTCTCTGGAATGCAAACTGTACAATTGGGACATACTCAGTCAACTTTTTTGGGCTCAGTATTTTAGGTACGTCTTGCTGCATTTTACAATTCTCCATATTGCCAATGGCCATCCTTGTGAATGTGATACAGCCACCATCTTCTTTGGATGCACTAACCAAGGGAGGCTTCTCAAGTACTGCCACACCCAGCAAGAGGCAAGTTGCTGATGGAAGTTGTCGAAATCTACTTCCTCCGTCCAAGAATAATTGTCCTCTAAAATTATGGGGGCACATCTTCTCCATCGTACCCACATCAGTTCTCAATGAAATTTCGCCCAAAGTTGTCTTGTAAAGTTGGAGCAGACTTTCAAAATTTCAAGTCAACTCATGAAGAATTGAGGATTTGGTAGTTCTTTGTACCAGTGGTCTTTTGCCTAGTGAACCTAGGTATTTGGGGTCAAAAACGACCAAAATTTACCTTTTTTAATGCTCAAAGAGCTTTCATATCATTTTCTCTTCTTGATAATTGGTAGTTGAGGGTCTTGAAGCCTGATTTTTCCGTTTCTGAACTTGTTTTCTAATTTTGAGGCAGTCCTTGTAACGAATTCTGTCTTTTAAATAGAGGACAATTAATCTTGAGCAGAGGAAGTAGTTCTGTGGTTCATGTATTATTTCTGGTGTATAATTTTATGCATCTTTACTCTGTGTGCAGTACTGCAGCTGGTGCTAGTGGTCATGTTGGCGTTTGAGCTCGATTTCAGCCATGTGGACGCACCAATGCACATGCGATTATCTGCTGCCATCAACGATTCTTCTGACATGGCAGATATGGTATCCCAGTCTTCTGATTGCAGCTGCGCATCGTCTTCTTGATCACCACACTTGTCTCCATCGGAACTGTCATCACAGGTTGTACAACAGATTTAGGCGCTGGTTGCACGGTCAGAGGAAGTGTCGGGCTGGCTGCTCTCTGCCATCTCAACATAATCTTCGTTTTTTGTCGTTTTTTGCTTTGTATGACTGGATCTAACACATCCATTTCGCTGTTGAGTTGCCCTCCCTGGCTGGGGTGTCTGTCCATTTGGGCATCATTTTCGCCACTTGCCACTTGTCCAGTCATGTGTTCGAAACTCTCCACTGCGTCCATCAATTGTCTTTTCAGCTCCTTCCATACCTGGCTGGTATCTGCATGCATTTTATATGCATTCCTGGAACTGCCAGTATATCCTTTGCATCCTGGGCATTGAGCTTCCTTTCGGATCTCCAGCGTTGTTGGAATAACCAAGTCGTTGAGGGGGCCTTCCCCCCATGATAACCAATTGCGATTTCAAGGGCAACAGATGTGAAGAGGTCTGCTGAGTACTACATTTGCAGTCGTCATTGTCTTGGATTGAATTACGATGTATGCCGCTCCTGATGTGGAATGCCATCGTGAATGCCAACAATGATTGAGTAATGCCTAGCCAGGATTGATCCATGGTTTGTGGGCAGGTTCAGGCCAAGAGAACGTTGTTGCGGTTGTTGGGGTCTTCTGCAACTCTTCATCAGGTGTCATGGTGGTCATGTTGGTCTTCGCCTTGTGTTATGTTGTATATCTGTCATGGCTGTGGCTACAGGAAGTTTCAGACGGGTCTTGACATGCACAAGACATGCAACGACGAACGGCGAGGCAGGCATGAAAAACGTACCCAAAAGTTGTTTGGTGGTTGGTCAAGCAGTTGTGATATACAACTCAGTTCGCAAGCAATGCACGTTCAATGGATTGCAGAATTATAGAATGGATGTCGACAGCCTCGAATTCATTGTTCTTGGCGCATCGTCGCTCCATTTCCCTTGCGGTCTGTCCTGAACACACATCGCCCTACTGCCACTCGGCCCCGTCCCCAGCTGCCTCCCAATTGGGCGCTGGATAGCCTACTGCCTGCAGGCGAGCATCCATGGCGTCGTTCTAGAACGGCGCTAGATCTGGCACACGCGCACCCTGCGGGATCACTGGAGACGTCGCCTCGCGGTGTGACTCGCGGTGCCCCCGCCAGGCCGCCTCAAAGCAAGGCGCTTCCCTGCCTCAGCCGCAAGCCTCTGCCGAACGCGAACGGGGCGCAACTGACCGGGTGTCACGCACATCACAAGCTGAGCGCGCCTGCACAATCATCACCATCATCGAGCGGAGTTGGGTTTAGTGAACGCTATGTAATTAAGGAATTCATCATCATCATCATCAAGAAATCTTACGCAATCAAGTTTCCTGTACAATTGCGTTTGTCATCATCCCCTTGCCTGCACGTTCAACCCCCTTCCCTTCCTTTTCAATCGTCTATAGCATCCACTGGGTTCCCTGCCTTTTTGTTTCCGCTTTTCTTTGTTTTCTTGTTTTCTCTTTGACCCTTTCTTGTTGTGGGATCCTGTGACCGTTGTTTTCCCGCTGTGCTGCTCCCTCTCACACGCTTTACCTCCGACGGAACCTGTGTCCTTTGTCTTTCCGCTTTCCTGTCCACTCTCAGACGCCTTTCCACGGACAGATCCCATGTCCATTGCAGAAACGGGCAGGCTGGTAATCGCCTTGTCGTCGCCTTGGTCATCATGATCGCTATGGTTGCCATGGCCCTGGCCGTCCTGGTTACGCTTTGTGATAGGCGTAACAATGGCGGTTTGGTGGTCGTTTGTTGCATTTGGGTGGCCAAATGGGGAGAATTCATTCCCAGCATGTTGCAAGGCACTCTCCCTCAGGATCTTGGAGATGCATCCGTGTGCTGCCATCCACGGTTCGACTATTCTTCATCCATTTTTTTGCTCTCTCCTCCACGGCCTTCCAGTGGTCTGCCCTCGCTTGGAAATTGCAATGAAGGGTCTTTTTCCCAATGTGGCACAGCAACTCTTTGCTTTTGAGTTTTGAGTTTCTTCTCCAAACGTGGGACAACACCTGATCACCCCACAACAGCGTTGAAAGTCAGTTGTTCGTGGTATATGACTGTCCACGATGGATAAAGACATTGAGCGAAAACGCATTCAGTTTGCACAAATTTCATCCACATAATCGTGTGAATGTTCAAGCCAAAAACTGCAACGAACGTAGCCAAGAAGAAAGCACCTCGTGTGTCGTGCTGCCCTCATTGGTTTCCAAATAGCACAAAATGCCCTTTATCAACGCAACCCTTGCTATGTACACCACCGACACCTCTGCATTACCTTGCATGTCCTCCAGCAATTGTGTCCATTCAGCGTGTTGCACCGGAGCATCAATGGATTGGCCGGATAATGGCCAATATTTGGTGACCAAGTCGTGCAATTTTGACGAAAGTTGGGGGCCAGCTCACCATGCACATCATCGCAAGAATTGACAGTAGGGATTCTGCGAGACACACGCAGAAGAAAGACTCCAGCACTGACTACTTGATATGTGTATGCCTCTTAGGACGGAAGAATGTGGCGATGGGCCAGATTGAGAGCGAGGGAAGATGGCAAGATCGAGGGGTACCAAGTTAGGGTGAGGTGGAGGGGCTGTGACCATCAGCACAGAACAAGCCATACGATTCACATATGAAAAAACAACACACCCGTGTACTCACTTTGCTGTGAGGAAGTTGTCACTATGGTGCATTCCGCACCCTGCCTCAACTTGGCAGGGAGATCGTCCAAAACAAAAGCGCCATCTCGATCAATGGCCACAGCATGTCCCCCGATGCCTCCTTGTCTGGCTCAAAAGACCCATGCACGATCCACTCTCGCTCGCAGAAGTGCCATCGTCCTTTTGGCGACTACTTACGTCAACCGTGAGGTCGACCGCGCGCGCCATGGTGTGTCTGGCATCCATAATATGTCATAATATGTTGATGACGGGATGACTCACCAGCATTACCCGATAGCATGATACAACTTTCGCAATGCTTTGAAGATGGACACTAACCAGATTTGCAGTGATTGTAGTTGGCTGAAAACTAGGACTTCTTCCGCCACGACAACAATAGGTGAAGCCCCAAATACATTCAATCGAGATGACATGAGCTTTTTTTTAAATTGGCTTCTTAAGGGAGATTGCAAAGCAAGTCATAAGTTGTTGTCACTTACCGGCAGCGGTTTGGGTATCTCCATAACGTTTGTCGATTCCGCCGCAATGTCATAATCTCTTAGCACCTCTGGTCTTCAAATTCCACCCTAGCGTCAAATTGACGCTAAGCATACCAAATTCGATGTAATGCCTTCTCTGAGTGGACGCTAATTGGACAAACATTGTCTAGCCACCAATATGCAAGAAATGGCACCTATGATGGTCTTGCGGGTACAAGGGCGGTTTTAGTGATATATCGCATCACGGATATGTAAGGCTCCCATATCCATGGCTTTATCCCTGGGTATCCAACTGCGCATCAATGGCGCATTTTTTTGGAGACAGCCATATCTTGGATATGCATATTTAGCATACTTTTGGTTTATCTCCTGGACAAGGTATGTGTATATATGCAGTAGACTTGATTTATATATGCAGCTGTTTTGAGGTGATTATTTCGTCGAAGGCGCATGACGACAAGTGTTGAGCATTGTTTTCAAAACTGCTGCATGTCTATTAAGGTGATGAAGAAGGGGCGAAACCGGCTGACTCCAACACGAGCAGAGGTCACATTCGTAAAGTAGCATGCTACTTTAGTATGCTATGGAGTAGGTTTAGTAGCTCCTCGACCTTCGGTAGAGGGTACCTGTTCTTCACTGTAATCTTGTTCAGAGCCCGGTAGTCGATACACATCCTCCATTTCCCGTCTTTCTTTGGGATGAGCAAGATTGGGGCTCCATATGGACTAGAGCTCGGTCGGATCCAGCCCTGCTTCAAGAGTGCATCGATCTGCCTCCTCATCTCGTCAAGTCCAACATTGCTCAGTCTGTAAGGACTTCTATAAGGCGGTGCTTCCCATGGTATCATTTCAATCTCATGATCGATGACTCGCTTGGGCGGAGGCCTATGTGGAAGTTTATCAGGGAAGACATCTCTGTATTCCTCCAATGTCTCTGCCAATCTATCCTTGATGGCTGGATCAGCCTCCTCCACCTTCGTCCATATCACCTGCTCTACAGGTACCTCCTGGGTCACTGGTTTGGACTGCCAAAATGTTCGACGTCTCTCACCCTTTGTGGTACATTGAGCTGCCCTTGCCTTGGCCTTTCTCCTCTTATTCCCATCATCTGGCTTTGAATTGGCTTGAAGAACACACAAGAACATGGGCTCGTTTATCTTTTTGGCAATTTCACCGCTTGGTTCATCGTCATAAAATCGATTTTGGTCTTCGCTCTTGTTCTTGTAGTGTTCACCCCTAACGATTTTGGAGATAGGGATTCCACTTTCTCTGGATTTTGCATGTCAACTACTCCCCCCTGGGGAGCATCTACCATCCTTGGCGATGTCCGCCCCGCATCCACATGCATCCACTGTGCAGGTGGCTCATACTCCCAGAATGTGGGTGAGCTAAGTCGGGCGAACTGTTCTCTCCAATTCTGCAAAGGTTGTGTAGTTGGCGTATCTTTGAGGAACGTAAAGTTGCACTAAAGACCAGGTAGACCTCTGTCAGTAATGTGGCACCGAGTCACATTCTCCACTTTAACTCCTTTGATCACCTCCAAATCATCACCACTTCTGATGGCCAAGGAGTTTGCCCTCCAATCTACCAGGGGATTCACAATGTCAAGCCAATCCTATCTAAGGATGACCTGGATCCCCTCCATCATGGGCACAGCTGTAAGTGAAATACGACTATGTGCTGACCCGATACATAACAACACATCTGGGGCTATCCCAGTGGAGACTACTATCTCTCCGTTGGTAAGTTCCAACGAAGAATAAGCCCCAATAAAATCCAATGGTGGACGGGTCCTCAACTGGTTGCTGATGAAGGACTGGCGCCACTGTCCACTAATGCCAACACACGTGTGCCATTCACCACCGCTTTTACCACCACAAGCAGGTGATCTTGTACACTCGGTTTAGGGTTAGGGGTGCCCTCAGCAGAAACCGGTGTCATCCCAATCCTCTGAAACAATGACGTAGGGGTCCTCTCCACGAATGAAATGGACTTTGAAGGTACCACCTCCCCTTGTCGTGCTGAGACTAATGCTATAGCTCGGCATCTCCGATGGTGCCGTCGTCTCTCCCTCCTACGTCTCCACTTCCCCCATCTCCTATAGCACTTCCTCTGTATGTAGCTGAGCGTATATGATATTGGGTACAACCCCTATGACTAGGTTGTCCCAAAAGCTCCCGATGCAGTCTTGACTGGCCAGAGCGGGAGCCAGTCAGCTTCCTGGCCTTGGACGTGGGGAAATATCAGAATCCAACTCGGCTGCCTGTTGTGCAGCCTCCTAATCCAATCGATCAGCCAACCCTCTCAACTCCACACTGGTGGCTAATATTGCCACCTTGGGCTTCCTCTAGCCGCTTTTGCCCTTTCCACAATGGTTAGACCCATCGTGCCTCCTAGTGTTGGGAGGGAATGTAACAACACCTGAGGGACGTGGGGGATAGGGCTGGCGACTAGTCCGCCCCTAACCACTGGCCGAAGGATACTAACTGGTGAACTGTCATGGAGGAAAGAACTATTTCCTTTGCATTGGCGGCTGCTGCTACTAGGAACTCTTCCCACTATCACTTGGTCCACCCATCTGCTTGTATCGCTGGCTCTTTTTCTTTTGCTGGTCCTGGTTGTTTGATCCTGAAGCTTTTTGCATAGACGAATCTTCTCGTCTACCTTTGCAAAACTCCATGGCATCCTCCAGTCTACATACCAGGACCTCTGCCTCCGCAAGAGTTTTGGGGTAAGCCTTTGCCGCTTCCAACCTGAAAGGCTGCCTCAACCCCAATATCCACTGTTGTAGTGCTATTTTGTAGTGATACGGGGGGACCTTTGTCAACAATGTCTTCATGCGAGCCATATACGTGCTTGCCGTCTCTATCGACCTCTGCTGCAGCCTCAATAGCTCAGCTCGAGTCGAGCCCTGTTTTCATATACAAGAGACTCGAACTGGGCCCGCAAGAGCATCATCAGCTCCTCCAACGTGTCTAGACTATGTCCACCCCACGAAGCCAACTCCACCTCCCACCAACATCTGGCGTTCTTCTGCAGTCAAAGAGTGACATAGGACACCACGTGCAGCTCGCTCGGTTGAACATGAGCCAGATAATCCTTCACCATGTTCAACCAAGAGACAATGTCCTGATCTTTGTCTCCTTTAAACGCCAGTGGCTCTGGTGGCTTGATTGACATGTTGAATTGGGACGTGTGGGCCTTCTCTAAAGGCTGAGAGAATAGGGCTAGACATGGCCGCTCAGCTTTTTTTCTGTTAATTTGCTTCTGTACTTTTTTTGAACACAAACAATCTGTTCGTCAATTTTCCGTTACTTTGCTGGGGCTGGATTTTTGTAGCCGTTCATGCCACATCAGCTTTCAATTTTTTGGCTCTGGAGCTGTCGGTCAAGGGGGTGTTTGTAGCCACCTGTTTTTGTAAAAGTGCTTTTTTTCCGTTGCCTTTCCTGGCGTTTTGTTGCCATCCGTTAGGGACTTGGAGATTCTGGTAGTGTTCTGTTGGTCAGCAACGGATTCTAGTGGAGGCAATTTTTTCCAAACGGATTTTTCCTCTGTGTCGAGCAACCTTTGCCTCTACATACGAGCCACAGCAGTGACATCACGAGGTGCAATATTAATACATGTATAAACAACGCATGTCTACCTATTTGCAGTCCATGCTATCATAAATGCTACCATGGCTGGTACTCCTGGCCAAACCGGGGACGCGACCCACTGCTCTTTCCCAGCCATCCCTTGCAAACGCTAGACTACACATATTAGCACAACCTACTGTAAACGAGGCATCTGCCCGTCTAGTCTGGGAATGGGACCCACTCACCGGTAGTTAATCATCACCTTTGCTAAAGCACACTGTACTTTGTACTTAGTACACGCGTCCGTACTTGCTCCGTGAACTTTGATGGAATTCTGTTGATCTTTATGGTCCGGTCAACAATTCTGTTATTGGGGCCTATCATCCGTCAGCTACGGCATGGATTCTGTAACCCGTGGTTCCATTCTGGAAGGTTGTGTGGATTTTTGTAGCCATCTATGCTGACGTCAGTATAGCCCCACCCATTTCTGTAAAATACTTTTTCTCTCTGTAGCCCACTCATGGATTCCGTTGCCTGTACGGAATTTTTATGGAGCCAACCAAATTCTGTTGTGTATGGACAGAGGGGGCCACCTCTACCCAGGGCTATGCAAACGGGGCTAAAGGCTCTATCTGCATGGGCTCAGGTGGGGTCATCCTGGATGTGGAAACAGGCTATGAGGTACTAGCCTATCTGTAAGGGGCGTGGAGCCTTGACGGCAACTCCAACACCCGTTGGTCCAAACTCGGACCCAAGGAATGGGAAAACTCACGATTACAAACTGGGCAGAGGTCACCCGTATTTATAGGTGCCCGCCCGGGAATCCCAAGGGTCATGCCAGAAATTGGTGAGTCATCCCCAATTCTGGCATACCCGCCAACTTGTGTTCGAATGTTTGTATCCCGTCCGCATTGTCATTGGTCCCAAGGTTCCCACAGCGCTTAGGCCTTTATGCAAACGTTCCCAAATTCATCAAGCGCAGCTCCCACCTGACCCAAAAGCTACCGTGTGTTACCAACACGGGGTTTGATACCCATCTACTAGTAATCCTTTTAAAACGCTGATTGTTGCCCTCACATCCCTCCGGGCCTGTTACGAGGCGTCCTCGGCTCGTGTTGTCATCCCATAGTCGCTCGCTCTTCGAATTCTTGCACAAGTTGTCGAGCCCTTGCCAGGTTCGCCAGCGGTTCCCAGGTGTTTTCGTAGTTGTCGTATCCCTTCCACTTGACGAGATACTCTGTTCGGTTGGCCCGCCCAATTCTTCGGACCCGCTTGTCGATGATTCGCTCGACTTCAAACTCTGCTTGTCCGTCCACCATCATGGGGGGAGGTTGGACACGTTCAGGACGTGCAAACTGCCCATGATCATCATGATATGGCTGCAACTTGGACACGTGGAAAACTGGATGAATCTTCAATGAAGGAGGCAGCTCCAGCTCGTACACCCAGGGAGAAATAACCTCCAGAATCTTCATGGGGCCACAGAATCGCTCTGCAAGCTTACGCGCTCTTGAACCTACAGAAATGTGTGTAGTATCCAGCAGCACTCGATCTCCAATGTTGAAGGAAGCCTCTCGTCGGTGTCTGTCAGTGTATTGCTTCTGATATTCTTGCGCCTCGCGAATGGCCTGCTGGGCCCGGGTGGCATCAGCTTGCATTCGAGCTATCATCGTTGTAGCTGACTCGTTCTGATGTTCTTCGGTTGCAAAGTCTGCTATCGACTCGAGAGGTCCCCGTGGGTGCTGTCCCGTCATCAAGAAAAACGGTGACACCTTGGTACTTGCATGTTGAGCTGAGTTGTAGGCATATTCGATGATCGGTAGATGTTCAGCCCAATCCCGCTGGTCGTACGCCACGTAAGCTCGAAGGATCTGTTCCAAAGTTCGGATGGCTCGTTCACTCGCCCCATCCGTCTGTGGATGATGCGCTATTGATGGGTGTAATTTCGTGGATAGGTGCTTCCACAGCGCTTTCCAAAAGTTCCCCATAAACCGGGGGTCTCTGTCACTGACGATCTGTTTTGGTAGTCCAAAATTCCTGAAGACTTGCTCCACAAATATCCGTGCCAATTGTGGTGCGGTCACCGTTATCGTTGTTGGTGCAAACCGGACCATTTTCGTGAAGCGATCTGTGAAGACTACGGCTGCATCATATCCCTCCGGTGTCTCCGGCAGACAGGTCACTAAGTCCATGGTGATGTGCGTCCATTTCCCGTCTGGTGTTGGGAGCGGGTGTAGTAATCCTCGTGTTTGCTGCGTCTCCACTTTGGTTCTCTGACATACGTCACACGTGCGAACATATTCGCGTGCATCACTGGCCATCCCCGCCCAGGTGAAGTGTCGGTCGAGTCGCTCCATGGTTCTTGCTCTTCCCAAGTGTCCAGCCGCGGGTGCATCATGAGCATCTCGAAGTAGCATGGTTCTCAGTTCCGTGTTATTTGGCACCACTATTTTCCATTGTCCATCTCTCTGCTTCCTCCAAAGGAGATGGTTGGCAAACTTATGAATCCCGTCTTCTTGCCTCGCCTCAATTCGAGCCGTAGCCAGGTCTGGATCTTCACGTAATGCAGACACGTACAAACGCAAGAAATCTTGGTGTCTCGTGTCATACCATGCAGTTGGCGTGCTCCTGGTGCATACGTTGGCTTCTTGACCGACGTCTGTCTCATCAGAGTCGTCACTGACGTCTTCCGGACCTGGTCTTCGTGATAGGGCGTCAGCAGCTCCATTGCAGCTCCCCTTCCGATAGCATATTTCGAAGTCGTAGTCTTGCAGAAATTCGCTCCATCGTGCTTGACGCCGTGACAGATTCTTTTGTGTTTGTATGTGCCTTATCGTCTGATGGTCGGTGTGCAACTGAAATCGTCGTCCTTCCAAGAGATGCCGCCAGCCCCTTAAAGCATGAATAACGGCCAACATTTCCTTGTCGTAGGTGTGGTAGCGCATCTCTGCCTGACCGAGTCGTCGCGACAAGTACTCGACCGGTTGTAATCCTCGTCCTTGGTTTTGCATCAAAACTGCCCCCGTGGCATAGTCGCTTGCGTCAGTCATGACGACGAAGGGCAACTCATCATTTGGCAAAAGTAGCAGTGGAGCTTGGGTCAGTCTGTCCTTCAAAGTTTGAAAGGCTATTTCTTGCGCTTCTCCCCAAACGAACGGCTCATGCAGATTGGTGAGGTCCATCATCGGTCTGGCCACAGAAGCAAACTTCGGCACGAACCGTCGGTAGAAGTTTGCCAATCCAAGGAATGCTCTGACATGATAGACGTTCCGTGGTGTCGGCCACTCTTGCACCAACCGGATCTTGCTGTGGTCTGGTCGGGCACCTCCCTTCCCGACCACCACTCCCAGAAACTCCATTTCCTCACAAGCAAAGTTGCACTTGTGTGGCCTCACCACCAATCCATGTTCCCGTAGCCTTCTCATGACCAGCCGTAGATGTTTGACATGCTCCTCCATGTTTTTGCTAAACACGAGTATGTCATCCAAGTAGATGACCAGAAAGGCATCTGCAACGTCACCGAAGACCTGGTTCATGTAGCGTTGAAAGGAACTTGGAGCGTTGCATAACCCAAACGGCATCACCAGGAACTCGTAGCTTCCATGACGCGTGACGAACGCAGTCTTAGGGATGTCTTCTTCTCTTATCCGTATCTGGTGGTAGCCAGACCGTAGATCCATTTTGCTGAAGATAGTCGCCCCCGCCAGCCTGGCCATCAGGTCATCAATTCGGGGTAAGGGATATCTGTCCCTGACGCTTCGCTTGTTCAATGCTCTGTAGTCGATGCACATTCGTAGCCCGCCATCTTTCTTTTTGGCAAACAAGACCGGTGCACCCCACGGCGAACTGCTGGGCCGGATCAGACCGGCGTCTAGCAGCTCCTCGATTTGTCTCTTTAACTCGTCATTTTCTTTGGGAGAAAGTCGGTATGCAGGTGTATGGGCTGGCTTGGCGTCGGGTAGCAATTCGATGCTGTGTTCTGGCCTCCCTTTTGGCGGTAGTCCCAACCGTATCTTGTCACTCATGACTTCTGGAAATTCTTGTAATAGCATATCTCTGATCGGGTTGTCTGATCTCCCTTTAGTTGTCGTTTCTTGTTGCACGTTCCGCACCACCGCCACATAAGTCTCTGCTCCTTTCTTGAGGGCTTGGGTCAGGCCTTTGCCGGATAATGTAATTGCGTTGATCCTCCGCGTATCTTCGTCGATTTTTCTGATCCCGTAGAGGGTCCATATTCGTTCGCCGCTCTTGATCTGTATCGTATTGGCTTCCCACTTGATTTGGGGGTTGAATCTTCGCAGCCATGGCATTCCCAAGATGATGTCATGCCGTCCCAACTTCGTGACTTGGAACGTGGGATGGCATTTGAACTCGTTGATGCGCAGTTTGTAAGTCTTGACCTCTCGCTCCGGTTCAAGTCGTGTCGACCCATCCGCCATGTGCAACGTCTGCGTCTTACCCGTCTCTTTCCAGCGGATGCCGTTCCTCTCACAGAAGTCCTGACTGATGAAGTTTCCAGTGGCTCCACTGTCGATCAGAACCAACACCTTCTTTCCACCCAGCGTCCCCTTGAAACGCAGTAGACTCGCTTTTTGTTGTCGTATTCTGTTTATCTCATTGGTTGTCGTGGAATTGCAGCTGCCGGCTTCATTACTTGTTCTCTGCGCTTCTTCCCATTGTTTGTAGTCGGCTACCACCTGGTCATACTCCTTCCAGCTGCGTGGTTCCTCATACAGATCCATCTCATGAACCACGCTCCACCACCGCGCTTGCCTTCCACGCCATTGTAACATTTCGTTCTTCACCGCTTCTTCCTCCTGCCCTTTTCCATGGCTTGTCTCTCCCATTTCGGTGGTCAGGTTCCCAATGCACTTTGGTCCCTGCCACTTGTACACGTTGGCCTTGCTTTATTGGGATGCGGCAGCCACGCGGTTCTCCAAATTGCCGCGGAGGTCTGTCGCCCTCAAGTTGCCCTCGTATCCCCACTTCTGTCGCTTGGTAGCCCGCGTAACTGACGTCTTCTCGACGCCCAGCCGTGCCTTTACCCTTCGACCTTCAGTACTGTAGTTTCTTGTCTTCTAAAACCTTCTTCAGAACGCCCTCGGGGCAGGCCACACGATCGTCGTCCTCGGGACGTCCAATCTTCAGCGCCCTCGGGGCGGCCTCCTCGCTGCCGCACTCCGGCGCACAGCGGAACTCAAACGGGTGCCCTCGGGGCAGGCCTTGTCGCTGACGTCCTTGGAACGCTCAGCCTTCAGTGCCCTCGGGGCGGCCTCTTCATTGTCGCACTCCGGCGCACAACGGAACTTCCAACTCGCTCCTCTCGGGGCCTCCCACGCAGTTGACGACTTCGTGACGTCCCGCCGCGCTACCCTTCGAGTGTAAACCACCTTGCTCACGTCCTTGAGGCCCTGCCGCCTCTGGTCGTGGGTCAGGTCAACTTGGAGCGCCTTCGTGTCCTCGGCAGCTCCTCTGGCTCCGAAACCAGTTGTAAGGGGCGTGGAGCCTTGACGGCAACTCCAACACCCGTTGGTCTAAACTCGGACCCAAGGAACGGGAAAACTCACGATTACAAACTGGGCAGAGGTCACCCGTATTTATAGGTGCCCGCCCAGGAATCCCAAGGGTCATGCCAGAAATTGGTGAGTCATCCCCAATTCTGGCATACCCGCCAACTTGTGTTCGAATGTTTGTATCCCGTCCGCATTGTCATTGGTCCCAAGGTTCCCACAGCGCTTAAGCCTTTATGCAAACGTTCCCAAACTCATCAAGCGCAGCTCCCACCTGACCCAAAAGCTACCGTGTGTTACCAACACAGGGTTTGATACCCATCTACTAGTAATCCTTTTAAAACACTGATTGTTGCCCTCACAGCTGGTCACCACAACCGATGGCGATGCCCGTTCCGGCTGTGTTGGGACGAACCGAGTAGCGCGGTTCACACCGCTATCACTGCCGTTGCTGTCCCTCTGATCAGCCCAGCGGGTGGAGGTTCCCTCCTTCCTTGCTATCCTGGCAAAAGCCTTTGCCTGCTCGGCGGGGTCCAGTTCATCACCCTTGGACTGAACCTTAGGGCGTTGTGCCTTTTGGCTGCCTCCTGCGGAGAAAAACCGCCTGATCTCAGCCTTACGTTGGCGCTTATGAGCTCGTTTTCGCTCATATTTTTCGGGGTTCAATTGCTTATCCCTTTCGCGCCTGAGGGCCTTCAATTCTCTACGCTGGTTGGCCTTTCGAGCCTTCCGCTTATCCAGCTTCTTTGCACGGGCAAAACGATCTCGATTACAAATCCGTCGTCTTTCTTTCTCCATTCTGTGCACTTGCGCTCAGGTCGACATATCTCCCGGCAGCGGAGAAGCGCACGATGAGAACGACAGTTCTAAGATCTCTTCCCATCGTTCATGGGGATCATTCGGGTCCGGTCTCACTGGACTTCCCTCGCTCAAATCCCATGGTTCAGGGATGTGTCTGAGCGCAAAGGCCATCTTTTCAGGCCAGTTTGGGTCTTCCTTGGCAATCTAATTTGCCATACCCAGTCCATACCACCTTTGGATTCTTACCAATCTAGCGGTGGTTAACCGTTCCCCAAAACGCTCTGCGGCCATTTGCCAGCCTTCATCAAGATCTTCCAGGTGATCACTGTGGAATTTTGTCCACTTTGCTCGGCATAATGGTTGCCGGCTATATTGATCACCAGTGTCTGGAATAAATTCCAGCACTCGGGAGCTTTCTCCTAGTCCCCACTCTGGCAGTGGTGGTCTCTGGGGGCTCCACTCACGACCTTCCGGCCTTTCCGGACTTTTGCCGCATACGGCTTGAGCGCTTTCTGTGAGCGACTTTTCATCCATCCCTTCCGATCCACTAGGTGTCCTTAGATGCACCTGGGACTTGAGCTGTAGCTCTGGGATCTTGACCTTCCGGCCTTTCACTTTCTCCACTCGCCCAGAAACTATGACCTTCCGGCCTTTGTATGGGGCTGTCCGCATTTTTTCCAGTCGCTCACCTGGCGAGGGACTTTTCCTCTTGGGCCGCTGTTTGCCGGCAACTTTCCAGTCGCCTTCCACTTCTGGAATGGTCGGCATGGGCAATTCCGACGGGCTAGGGGCCCTTGCAGGCTGTGGCGCTTGCCCTGCGATCTTCTCTTCCGCCTCCTGTGCCCACTGCTTCTGCTTCAAGAGACGATCGTTCAGCACCTTCACTTGGTCTTCAGCGGAGGATTTTGCCTCTTTGGCTTGGCGGCTCTGTTTTTTCGCCTTCCTCATGGCCACCTCGTTCCTTCTGGCTTCCTTCTTGGCCATGGTGGTAGCAATCTCCAGGGAGGCAATCTTCTCGGCGGTCTCCTCGTCCCGCCTCGCTTGCGCCTTCTGTGCCACGGCAGCCGCCACCTGCTCCAGGAGCTCTTTAATACCAGGGGTCTTCAGCAGCGCTGCCAAGGTATCTTGCACCTGCTCCTCCTCCGCTGCGGGCGATGTAGCCGCCTCTGCCATTAGCTGGTCCTCCCCTGCGGGTTCAGATAGGGCCATTGAGGGACCAGCCTTGTCCTTCCAGACTTCTTCTGATCCTTGCCCATTCCGGGCTGTTGTATCGCCAACCAAGGTCGGTGTCCCCTTCCGGGATGTATCGATCTCACCCGACGAATCGGGTGTGCCTTTCCGGCTTGGAGAGTCTAACTCCTCGGCCTCCATCGAGGAGGCCGGGGAAGGGGCCCAGTTTCTTCTGCTCTCTTGAGCTCCCAGGTGGAAGCGTGGTCGCCACCCCCAGGTGGCTCCGAAACCAAATGATACGTGAAGATTGTGGGTGTGGGATTCCTGCCCTCTTTGAGCCACGGACCCACCTCGCCGGGCACCTAGGCCCTTACGGGGCACCTAGGCAGGACCACCCCTCCTACTCCCGTATCCTAATATAGATAAAGGTTACCATGGGTTGAGGAATAGTAACGTATCTTGGGCAGGGCGTCCCCCACACCAAGGGCCATTAGTAGGGCGTCCCCCACATTAGGCTGGTGCGCGTAACAACTATGAGCAATACTGCACGTCTCCACCTGATCCTGATGCAACGTCTGCATCCCTATCTGAACCTCTGTCAACATCTTGTTTTCTCCCTCTTCCAACTCATGAGTCCTCTGTAGTGCTGTAGCGCTTACATAGGTCGCCTGTTGGGACTGTTGGCCTACTGCAGCGCTCTGTTGGACAGCAGCTATGTTGGCTTGAGTAGCCTCATGAGCCTGTTGTCCGGCCACAACACTCTGCTGGGCTGCACGAATGGCAGCCTGATCTGCTACTGCTGAAGCAGCGGTCGGTGCTAGTCCCTACTGACTTAAGGAAGGTGACGGTCCAATAGTACTCGATGAAGCTATAGGTGGATGGATGGATCCTGTAGAGCACACATTGACGTCCATGTCATTCCATCCATTCCGTGCTTCACGAGAGTCCACCATCTCTCTCTCTCCTCTGACTACAACAACGATGGAAACTCTGGCTCTCGGCTCAAAAATGCATCAAGCAATCCAATAGTGGGTAGACTGGATATTGACTGTACTGGGCCTTCGTGTAGTTGTTGACTAGGAGCTATCAGAACTCCCCAATCTCAAGTTTCCTTGAGACGTAGTCCTTAGTAGACACGGTTCTCCCCTCACCGGCTACAGCACTAGGATTCCAGGGAGTATCGCAATGCTGTTGCAATTGCCACTTGCCTAGGGCAGGGAAGAACTATGGGTGGCCTAGTGCCTTACCAGCCGGGGATCGCGACGGCTCCTCGGTCACACCCTATTGGTGAAGGCTGGCCCACTTCTAGGACGTTCTTAAGCTCTACCAGACCTCAAGGCGGGTTGGGTCCAAGGTTGGGGGTACACAATCTCTTTGTAGAGGCCCTCCCTATGCACACTCCTTCCCCCAACTACTTGGACCTATATAGGAATGAGCAGCCAACCCACCTCAAAGGGGCCACAACTCCTTGGAGTTTCCCTTGCATCCTTTGAGGCCACAACTAAGTAGTCCAACTGCCCCTCCAAATTCTTAAATACTGGTCGCTGGTGTAGTACTTCAAGTACTATTGGCCTTGACGTATTACTTTGGAGCAGTACTGGCCTTGGTGTAGTACTTGGTGTAGTACTGGCCTTGGCATAGTATTTTAGCACGGTAGTAACGCCTCAGTACTTGTAACGGCTCAGTTGAGCTCCTCCTGGTGCCGTGGTGGTTGCCTGGTCTCGCCGAACGCCGCTCCAGGTGCTGTGCCACCCTACGCAGTGCTGCATCAGCCTGCACCCCTCGCACACTACTCCGGGGTGCTGTGTCACCTTCCCAGCATTGCGTCAGCGCGTGCCATGCCCGGTGCGTGTTGTACCAGTGCTGTTGTCACTGCGCCCTGTACTGCCGCTGGTGGGGTGTTGCTGTGCCTCTCTGACGTCAGACCGGTACCGTGATGCGGCTAACTACCCCCTCCGAGGTGTTTAGGTGCTCCTCCGCCACCGACCCGCTGCCTCAGCGCGTGGCGCGGGTCATGCTCACTTCGCGCTTGTCCAAATTCCGCTGTGAAGGCCTCAGAAGGCCTCCCGCCATCGGGCGCCGGCTTTGCCGCGGCGATTCGCCGATCGATGGCTCGATTCAGCGGTCGCTGGCCCAGTACCCGTGCCCGCCTCCTCCGACCCATCGAATGGCGACCCAATGCTTGGGCTGCCCCACTCTTTCTCTTGCTCGCAGCCCTCCACCATAGTTCGCCTCAGCTTCCGCGCTCCGAAACCAGCTGATGGGGTGCTGGTTATCGCGATGCGCGTTGCGCCACCGCCTTGTCGCCCGAATGGCCGGTAATGGCCCGCGCGGCCGCGATCGGCCACGGCTTGTCCGGGGCGCACACTTGGTGCACTCCTAGGTGGTGGGCCTAGATCCCTGGAAGGTTGCTGGGGCCGTGGCGTGGGAGTCCGGGATGCTGCAAGCTCGGTCGCGCGGGTTGTGGTCCGATCAGGGAGGCGTCGATGCCAGAATCAACTTGCGAAATGGATTGCTGATCACACGACCACACCACTTTTGTACCGCAGGGCACGCCGCATCCTGGGTCGCCTGCCGAGAGTCCAAAGACAGCCCAAGTCACGCGTGCTCAATACAGCCATTCCCCAAGTGGCCATAAAGTACTGCAACTGGCCGAAAATCACCCAAATAAAAGAGTGCCTCCTCAGGGCCCTAATCCCATCTACTAGGGCCCTTAATCAGGTTGTCAATTAACATAATTTAAGATAATAATGTTCCCAATAGAGGCCTTAGGGAACAGGGGGAAAAATCAAAGGAGTAAACGGTCTCCCCATATAGTTCCATCACAGAGCAACTGGCGCCACTGTCCACTAATGCCGACACACGTGTGCTGTTCACCACTGCTTTTACCACCAAAATCAGATGGTCTTGTATACCCGGTTTAGGGTCTGGGGTGCCCTTAGCAGAAACTAGTGTTATCCCAATCTTCTGAATCAACGACGTAGGGGTCCTCTCCACGAATGAAATGGACTTTGAAGGTACTACCTCCCTTTGTCGTGTCGAGTCTAATGCTGCAGCTCGGCGTCTCCGACGGTACCGTCGTCTCTCCCTCCTGCATCTCCACTTCCCCCGTCTCCTATGGTGCTTCCTCTATCCGTTGCTGAGCGTATATGATATTGGGTACAACCCCTATGACTAGGTTGTCCCAATAGCTCCCGATGCAGTCCCGACTGGCCAGAGCGGGAGCCAGTCAGCTTCCCGGCCTCGGACGTGGGGAAACATTGGAATCCAACCCTACTGCCTGCTATGCAGCCTCTTGATCCAATCGATCAGCCAACTCTCTCAACTCCTCACTGGTGGCTAACACTGCCACCTTGGGCTTCCTCTGGCTGCTTTTGCCCTTTCCACGATGGTCAGACCCATCATGCCTTCTGGTGTTGGGAGGGAATGTAACAACACTTGAGGGACGTGGGGGATAGGGCTGGCGACTAGTCTGCCCCTAACCACTGGTCGAAGGATACTGACTGGTGAATTGTCTTGGCAGAAAGAACTATTTCCTTTGCATTGGTGGCTGCTGCTGCTGGGAATTCTTCCCACTATCCTTTGGTCCACCCGTCTGCCTGTATTGCTGGCTCTTTTTCTTTTGCTGGTTTTGGTTGCTTGATCCTGAAGTTTTTGCCTTGGACAAATCCTCACGTCCGCCCTTGCAAAACTCTATAGCATCCTCTAGTCTGCATAACAGGGCCTCTGCCTCCGCAAGGGTTTTGGGATAAGCCTTTGCCGCTTCCAACCTGAAAGGCTGCCTCAACCCCAATATCCACTATTGCAGTGCTGTTTTGTAGTCATACGGGGGGACCTTTGTCAACAATGTCTTCATGTGAGTTATGTACATGCTCGTTGTTTCTATCGACCTCTGCTGCAGCCTTAATAGCTCAACTCGAGCCCTGTTTTCATATACAGGAGACTCGAACTGGGCCCGCAAGAGCATCATCAACTCCTCCAATGTGTCTGGCCTGTGTCCACTCTGCGAAGCCAACTCCACCTCCCACCAACACCTAACGTTCTTCTGCAATCGAAGAATGATGTAGGACACTGCCTGCAGCTCACTTGGTTGAACAAGAGCCAAATAGTCCTTCACCATGTTCAACCAAGAGACAATGTCTTGATCTTTGTCTCCTATAAGCACCGGTGGCTCTGGTGGCTTGATTGACATATTGAATAAGGACTCATGGGCCTTCCCCAAAGGCTAAGAGAACACCTAGGGCTATGCAAACGGGGCTAAAGGCTCTATCTGCATGGGCTCAGGCGGGGTCATCCTGGATGTGGAAACAGGCTATGAGGTACTAGCCTGTTCCCCAGATGCCTGACGCTGCTACTAATCAAAACGCGCTGCTATCTCCTCTGCCTGCTGCATGATGGTCGTGTCACAAGTAGATGCCTCCACTGACCGCTAATCTTGCACCTGCTATGTTCGCGTCTGCTGGTCAGAAAGGTTGGACAACTTCCAACTTGACTCCTGAAGCTGTTGTCTCAGTGATCTCAACTCACTCTGAGCAGTGCTCAACTCCTGCTAAACTGAATCAAGCCTCTTCACCGCTCCATCCGAGATACTCATCTGTCTTCTCAATGCAGTCTCCAGCTTCTCCAGTTGAGACTGGAAGTCCTTCTGGTCCTCCAAGCAAGCCCGTTGGAGTTCCTCTATTATACAAACGGCCTCTGAACTGCGTGCCGTAGAACTGTGAGCAATACTGCGCATCTCCACCTGATCCTGATGCAACGTTTGCATCCCTATCTAAGCCTTTGCAATGTTCTGTTTGCTCCCTCTTCCAACTCATGAGTCCTCTGTAGTGCTGTAGCGCTCAAATAGATTGCCTGTTGGGCCTATTGGCCCACTGCAGCGCTCTGTTGGACAGCAGCTATGCTGGCTTGAGTAGCCTCATGAGCCTGTTGTCTGGCCACAACACTCTGCTGGGCTGCACGAATGGCAGCATGATCTACTACTGCTGAAGCAGCGGTCAGTGCTAGTCCCTGCTGACTTAAGGAAGGTGACGGTCCAATAGTATTCGATGAAGCTACAAGTGGATGGACGGATCCTGTAGAGCACACATTGATGTCCATGTCACTCCATCCATTCCGTGCTTCACGAAAGTCCACCATCTCTCTCTCTCCTCTGACTACAACAATGATGGAAACTCTGGCTCTCGGCTCAAAAATGCGTCAAGCAGTCTAATAGTGGGTAGACTGGATACTAACTGTACTGGGTCTTCGTGTAGTTGTTGACTAGGAGCTATCGGAACTCCCCAATCTCAAGTTTCCTTGAGACGTAGTCCTTAGTAGACACGGTTCTCCCCTCACCGGCTACAGCACTAGGATTCCAGGGAGAATCGCAATGTTGTTGCAATTGCCCTTTGCCTAGGGCAGGGAAGAACTATAGGTGGCCTAGTGCCTTACCAGCCGGGGAACATGACGGCTCCTCGGTCACACCCTATTGGTGAAGGCTGGCCCACTTCTAGGACGTTCCTAAGCTCTACCAGCCCTCAAGGCGGGTTGGGTCCAAGGTTGGGGGTACACAATCTCTTTGTAGAGGCCCTCTCTGTGCACACTCCTTCCCCCAACTACTTGGACCTATGCGGGAATGAGCAGCCAACCCACCTCAAAGGGCCACAACTCCTTGGAGTTCCCTTTGGATTCCTTGGGGCCACAATTGAGTAGTCCAAATGCCTCTTCAAACCCTTAAGTACTGGTCACTGGTGTTGTACTTCAAGTAGTATTGGACTTAACGTAGTACTTTGGTGCAGTACTGGCCTTGGTGTAGTACTTGGTGTAGTGTTGGCCTTGGCGTAGTACTTTAGCACAGTAGTAAGGGCCTCAATACTTGTTACGGCTCAGTTGGGCTCCTCCTGGTGCCGTGATGGCTGCCTGGTCTCGCCGAACGCCGCTCCGGGTGCTGTGCCACCCTACGCAGTGCTGCATCAGCCTGCGCCCCTCGCGCACTGCTCCGGGGTGCTGTGTCACCTTGTGTGCAACATTGTGTCAGCGCGTGCCATGCCCGGTGCATGCTGTACCGGTGCCGTTGTCACTGCGCAGTGTACCGCCGCCGTGGGGTGCCGCGATGCCTCTTTGACGTCAGACCGGTGCCGTGATGCAGCTGATTACCCCCTCTGAGATGCCTGGGTGCTCCTCCGCCGCCGACACGCCGCCTCAGCACGTGGTGCAGGTTGTGCTCGCTTCACGCTCGTCCAAACTCTGCTGCGAAGGCCTCGAAAGGCCTCCCGCCATCGGACGCTAGCTTTGCCGCAGCGATTCACCGATCGATGGTTCGATTCGGCGGTCGCTGGCCCGGTACCCGTGTCCGCCTCCTCCGACCCATCGAATGGCAACCCAATGCTTGGGTCGCCCTGCTCTCTCACTCGCTTGCAGCCCTCCGCCGCGGTTCGCCTCAGCTTCTGCGCTCCGAAACCAGCTGATGGGGTGTTGGTTTTTGCAATGCGCGCCGCGCCGCCGCCTTGTTGCCCGAATGGCAAATAATGGCCCGCGCGGCTGCGATCGGCTGTGGCTTGTCCGGGGCGCGTGCTCGGTGCACTCCTAGGTGGTGGGCCTAGATCCCTGGAAGGTTGTTGGGGCCGCGGTATGGGAGTCCAGGATGCTGCAGCCTCGGTCGCGCGGGTTGTGGTCCGATCCGCACGATCTGGGAGGGTCGAAGCCAGAAACAACTTGCGAATGGATTACTGATGACACGACCACATGTCTTTTGTACAGCAGGGTGCACCACGTCCTGGGTCACCCGCCGAGAGTCCAAAAACATCCCAAACAACCCGTGCTCAGTACATCCGTTCCCCAAGCTGCTATAAATACTGCAGCTGGCCAGAAATCACCCAAATAAAGGAGTGCCCTCTTAGGGCCCTAATTTTATCCACTAGGGCCCTTAATTGGGTCGTCAATTAACATAATTGAAGGCAATAATGTTCCCAATAGAGGCCTCAGGGAACAGGGGGAAAAGTCAAAGGGGTAAACGGTCTCCCCATGTAATTCCATCGCAGCCGCTTTGTGCGGTCTTGTTTGAGGCATGTTGTTGCAGCCCCGTTGGCAGCCACTGGTTTCCGGAGTCGTTGGGGGTCGCCCTGCCCTGTAGCACGGTTGTTGGAGGTCAGCCGGCTTCTCCACCTCGGACGGTGGGCGTAATTGGGGCAGTCGATTGGAGAGTCGCGCGGTGGGCCCAATGCTCGATGGGGATCGATCCCTGGGGCCTGCTGTTGGCGAGAGGTGGCGGCGCAGTGAGGCAGTGGTTTGTTGGCTTGCAGGAAGCTAGAGAGTTGGCCAGAACGGTTATATAATTCACAACATACGCATGCACAAATCCGC
>CAJHUC010002880.1:0-16500 GCA_905146915.1 Ostreobium quekettii
GCGGCTCGCATCCGCCCATGCCCGCGTACCACATTATAATAGATTATAATGTTCATAATCACATCGGTTCCATCAAGGAATAATGGCCCAAATGGCCAGAAATTGGCTAAATGGCTTAAATTTCCTTAATTACCTCATTATACCGAAAATTGGCCCATTTAACAAGATGAATGTGGCGATCATCATTAACACATTTCGAGACTCAGATAAACGCATCTAACTCATCTAAGTCATCTAATTACCCGTCACAGTACAGTACAATGTCCAATCACTACAATCTTTCCCCCTTAAACTAAGCATTGTCCTCAATACGGCCGTAATACTCTTGGATCTTCGCTTGTGCATTGCGGAGGTTGTCTTCAGGCTCCCAAGTCGCTTCATGGGCCGGGTAGCCTTCCCAAAAGACGAGGTACTCCTTCACGGTTCGATGTCCGTGCTTCCGCAGTCGATGGTTGATGATTTCCTCGACGAAGTACTCCTCGTGGCCGTCCGTAGAGATGATTGCTTCGGGAGGTTGGGAACGTTACCTGGCATCCATTGGCACTCGGTACAACTTCAGTTGAGAAACGTGGAAGACAGAATGCACACGGATGTGCGCCGGCAGCTCCAATTTGTAGGTTGTCATGTAGCACTCCGCCACCTTGAACGGTCCAATATACAACGGTCCCAACTTGTGGCTTGGTCCAGCTCCAGCAATGTTGAGGTACTTGGTAGAGAGAAGAACTTCATCACCAACACGCAACTCCAAATATCTTCGCTTCTTATCCGCATAGCGCTTCTGTCGCTCTTGAGCCTTCGTCAAGTTGTCACGTGCGTGTAGTAGATCCTTGAATAAAGTCTCCATCCAATCCTCAGCTGTGACGTTCTTCGTCTCTGCTCCAGCCAATAAGTTTGCAGGGTACACTGGATGTTGCCCGTAGCAAAGGTAGAAAGGCGTAAATCCAGTTGAAGAATGCACAGCATTGTTGTAGATGAACTCCACCATGCTCAACCGTTCATCCCAATCATTATGTCGTCTTCCCACGAATGCTTTCATGATCTCCTCAATCGTACGGTTGGCCCTCTCCGTTTGGCCATCAGTTTGAGGATGAAGCCCCGATGATATCGCTAAAGTTGTTCCCATATTCTTGAATACTTCCTTCCAAAAATGACTCGTGAACTTGCTGTCACGGTCGGACACAATGGTCCTCGGCAAACCATGGACTCGCACAACAGAATCCACAAAAACCTTAGCCATGTCCATAGTAGTGGCCCTCCCTTTTGTTGGTCCCAGCACCACCATCTTGGTGCCATAGTCCACCATAACCAACAATGCATCATAACCAAATCGGGTCTTTGGCAAATGAGTGATCAAATCCATGCTCACTTTTTCCCAATAATTGTGAGATATTTCCAAAGGTTGCAATAACCCAGCGCTTCTCTGATTTGAGGGTTTGTTGCACTGATATGCATCATAGCTCCTCACAAACTCCGTCACATCACTCTCCAAAGAAGGCTAGTAGAAATCCTGCTTCACGAGGTCAGATGTTCGTTTAATGCCCAAGTGACCCAAACAATGTGCATCATGCAATTCATCACTGCACTTCTCAAGGTCCCACTTGGTATGTACAATTGCAATCGCCTATCATCAACCCAATAGATGCGCTGATTCAGCACCTTGAAATTTGGGTGGCGATCTGGATGTTCAAAAATTGCTTTGCTTTCTTCATCGTGAGCATACTCTTCCTCCAACTTCCGCAGCAATTTTGAATCCAATTCTACTTCAGAAATCGATAAGCATTCAATCATGTATAGCCTGGACAAGGCATCGGCAACTACATTCGACTTTCCTGGCTCATGAATCACATCATAGTTGAACTCAACCAAAAAGTCCAGCCATCTCGCTTATCGCTTCGACAGGTGCGGTTGCATCATGAGGTACTTCAAGGAGTAGTGGTCCATGATGACCTTAAACTTCTTGCCTTCTAGATAGTGCGTCCAAGTCCTCAATGCATGAATCACCGCCAAGGCTTCCCGCTCATGAGTTGGGTAGTTCACCTCTACTGAATTCATCTTCCAGCTCTCGAATGCCATAGGATGATCACCGGAGTCATGAACTTGACTCAACACAGCTCTCACAGCCGTATCACTCCCATCGCAGGTCACGATGTAATCACAGTTAGGATTGGCAGTCTTCAACACAGGTGCCTCTGTTAGCTTGCTCTTCAACTCCTGGAAGGCTGCATCCTTGCTTGAAATCCATTTGTAGGTAGTCCTCTTCCTTGTCAAGTTTGTCAAAGGCGTTGCAATCTTTGCGAAGTCTTGGATGAATCTTCTGTAGTATCCCGCCAGACCAAGGAAACTCCGCAACTCCTTCAAATTCTCTGGCTGCTTCCACTCCTTGATGGCCTTGATCTTTGTAGGGTCAGGCTTCACTCCATCGATACCAATAATATGACCCAAATATTCGACTTCTTGCTAAAAGAACGAACACTTGGTCATCTTTGCATAGAGCTTGTGTTCTCTCAAGATTTCCAATGCCTTCCTAACGTGCACCTTGTGCTCCTCCAACGATCGGCTATACACCAAGATGTCATTCAAGAAGATGATGACAAAGGTATCAAGATACTCCCTGAAGATGCTATGCATCAAATGCATGAATGTAGCCGGAGCATTTGTCAAGCCAAAAAGTAGCACGAGAAATTCGAAGTGCCCATATCTTGTTCTGAACGCTGTCTTTGGCACGTCATTTGGATGGACACAAATTTGGTGGTAGCCACTCCTCAAGTCGATCTTCGTGAAGAAACTTGCATCACCCAAGCGGTCTAGAAGTTCTTCAATATAGGGCAATGGGTAGCGGTTCCGAATGGTTGCCTTGTTCAAGGCCCTGTAGTCCACACACATTTGGATGTTGCCGTCCTTCTTTGGAACAAAGAGGACAGGAGCTCCAAAAGGTGAAACTGAGGGTTGAATATACCCATGCTCCGTCAGCTCTTTCAACTAGGTCTTCAACTCGTCCAATGCTTGAGTAGACATCCGGTAGGGTGCTCGATGAGGTGGCTCCGTTCCTAGGAGTAATTTAATATGATAGTCCACGGCACACTTTGGTGGTAGACCTGATTGTAGCTCCGCCGGTAAAACATCCGAATATTCTACTAGTATCTCCTTGATTTCTCTTGGAAATGGTATATCGATCTTGGCATCATCCAGCTCCACGAATACATTCGCTTCCTTGCACTCTTGGTCTTCCATCTTGTTTTCATCGATTGGCCTCACAATGGCCACATACACATCTTCATGTCGAGCAAGCCGCTTCATCTTCTGGGCTAAGACTTGCATACTCATTGCCCGTTTCCCGAAGATACTTGAAAGCTTGGCACACTCTTTTGTAGGGTAGTCGCTCTTCAAAACAACCATCTTCTTCCCCACTCGAATGCTAATGGCGCCGGCTCTCTGATCAATACTTGGATTCCATCTATCCAACCATGACTTCCCCAAGATCACATCATACTTGGGAAGTTTCATCACATAGAAATCCAAGAACTCGGCATGCTCCTCATAGCTCACTTGCGCATCTTTCACAATGCAATTGGATGCTCTCATTGATCCATCTGCCAAATACACTTGCATCTTTTCATGACTTCTTACTGTTCTCAAGTCATGCTCACTCACAAGATGCTCACTGATGAAGTTTCCACTGGCTCCACTGTCCACCAGAAATTTGACAGGGACGCCATTAACTTCTCCCACAATACACAACAGCTGTGTCACTGACATTGACACACCTGATTCTGTCTTATCCACAGACTTCCCAACGAAGCATTCCATCTCACAATTATTGCCATCGCCAGGTACATCCTTTGCAGTAGTGGATTCTTGAGGACAGGCTAGTTAAAGTGTGTCTACCGAATGACTTGCTTCTTCAGACTCAACACTTCCAAGTTTGTTGGTATCTTGATCAAGGACACCAACCCAATCATGAGTTACAGCGGCAACCTCATGTACCGTCTCCCTTCTAGGAATGGCGTCCGCCCGCAGGGCTTCAAAACGTAGCATGCTTCTTGCTTGGTCAGATCCAGCTTTCTCAACAATCCGAGTAATAGACCCATACTCAATCACTGGCTCTGACATTTCTGCGGGTTCAGCGTCTTCAAGAACAGTCGACGACAGAATCTCGGTCCCTTCCGCCACCATCACTTGGCCATCCTTATCATCTGGCCCTTTCATTGAGTCGGGTGTTGTCCAGTTGTTGTCCCTGATATTCAACGACTGCTGAAGTTTCCCTGCCTTCCTCCAGACTTGTTATTCTTCATGGGACAGTCCCTACTCCAGTGTTGTTGTGTAAACTACTAGGGGGTAGCCGGTTTACTCCAATTATTCACTGGGAAGTGATAATTGACACAAGATTGTACCTAGATGGGACAGAGGAGGCTGTTAGCTTTCCATAGGTCTTTGGATCATCCCAAACGGGTTAGCGGTAGTGGAGTTATGGCTTATAGAAGTTCCAATACTTGCGGTTGGGCCCCTACCGTACTCGGGGATGAGATACTATCGATACAGGTACATTCGATACGCTGTTCTGTCGATTGTGTACCGCTGCATGCGGGGGTCATGTGACCGACCCCGCATGTCAGCCTGTAATTCCATTGTGCCCACTCTCGCCTCCCAGCGGCTGCACCCGCAGGCCGCAAGGCGCCGCGCGCACCCACTGCGCGTACGGCCGCCCCGCGCCCGGCCATTCCGCAGGCCTGGGCCCACACTGCGCATCCAAAGAAGACGAGCGCCCCGCAAAGCCCGCCGGCCATCCGGCGGAGGGGGCCCCGCGGCCCCATCGGGCGCCTCGGCGGGAGCATCGCCCGCGAAAAGACCGAAAACCACGCCAGGTGGTTTCGGAGCCGGCGAGCGCGGACGGCGGAAGCGCGCCACGCGGCGCGAGAGCAAGAGGGGGGAGCCCCACCCGCGAGGGGGCCCCCCTAATCGACGGGATCTTGGGGACATCGGCCGGCCAGGCGACGGCACCCGTGAGGGGCCCGGCCTGAATCGGCCCGGATCGGGGACCAGACCGCGCGCCCGGCCCCGTGGGGGGAGGCGCATGCTGTTGCATTGAGAAAGGAACCGGCGGGGGTGGGAGAATCTCCCCGCGGATTCCGCCGCGGGCGGGTCGATTGGAGCGGCGCATCGCCGCGGAATCGCGCGCCGTGACCGGCGGTGTGAAGGCGCGGATCGGGAGCGCCAGGGCCAGGCGCGGGCCGGCGCAATCGGCCGCGTGGGCCATCGGGTCGGGCGGCGAGGAGTGCCAGGACCCCGGAGGGGGGTGAGGCGCAGCGGCGGAGCGGACTGACCGCCCGTCCCGCGACCCCGGCTGCGCAGTGGCTGACTGGACTGCGTGTCGGGCGTGATGTGACAGCAGAAGCGGTGGGAAGCGACCCCGGTGTTACGTGAGGGGGTCTGTTGCGTGTCGGACGAGTCAGGTCGCCGGGTGGGTGCCGAATAGCGCCCATGGCCAGTACGGGCGCCCGGGGGGGTGCCGAATAGCGACCCTTGGGGGGTGCTGGCTGCCGGGGGCGTGGAATAGCGACCCCTGGAGGGGGCCTGGCGGCAGGGGGTGTGCAGTGGCGACCCCTGCACAGTACTATTAAGTACTGGGACCCAAGTGGAGCTGGAAAGGCGACTTCTAAGAGCCTTTGAGGAAGCTTCTGACTACCCAAAGATGTGGCCTGACTACCTAGTATCTGCATTGGAGCAGCTGAGGAGGTATTCTTGACCTCCTTAGTGGGTGGAGAGCAGTGCCATAGGAGCAGCTTCCTTGGAGTAGCTGAGAGGGTCCCTTATCCTTCTCAGTGGGTGGACAGCAGCAGACAGCAGCTTCTCTGGAGCAGCTGAGGGGTCCATAAACCCCCTTAGCTGGTGGATAGCAGCTTCTCGGCGACTGGAGCTGACAACCCCTACATTCGCCCAACGACTTTGTGTGGAGTACGACAGCTCCCCAAGAGGCTCAGTAGGGTGCCATAACACCAGAGCCTGATCTACAGAGGCCAGTAGGGTGCCAGTGCACCAGGCCCAGGGCCCTCCGAGCGGGCCAGTGTTAGTTGGGGGCCGTCCCACTCCATTAGGGCACTTGGCCAGGAGGTCGGGGGGCGAAGGGCTGAAAGTCACGGACTGTACCTGACCAGCCTAGACAACTGTGAAGGGTTACAGGCCCGCCTGGTAGCAACAGTACCTTATCCAGAAAAAAGGCTGACCCCAGGTTGAAGCCAGCGGCCGCCCCACAGTTGTTAGGGGGGTGCAAGTAGAAGTGGGTAGACGGGACACGGACCGGCTTGCACCTTACATAGCCCCCCAGGCGGCGGTCAGAGGGGGAGCTCTTGGTGCCTATCGCTCGCGACACAGGACAGTAGAAGAGCGGCCTACAGTGCTGCGCAGACACTTCTACTGTTCCTAGCCTAGACCAGTGCCCCCGAGCTGCCATCCGGGCGAGGTGTGGCGGAGGGGCTTCGAGCGGGTCGGGACGTGAGGCAGTTGTGTGGCCGTTCCCTGGGAAGTCATCCCCAGGCAAGGGGGACAGGGAAGGTTCAGTTTCTGATCAATCGGTGGCATTCCCGGGGGTGTGGCAGGGAAGCCTCTCTTTTGAGGGGTGAGTAAAATACTCTTTGAGTATTCTTAAATTCCCTGTTGCTAACCTAGGAAGAAACTGGTTGTAAAGGGCTGTTCTGGAACTGTTGTGGTGAAGCCATTTGGCACCTTGTTGGTTGGGGAAGTATAGTACCCACTGACTTGGAGACGTCATTTGGTGGATCCTGGGGCTTCTCTGAGCGATATCAGGGACTACGCTCTGGGATATACCCAGGGTTGGACCTCCGTGCGGTCAGCCTACGGTCTACCTCAGTATCAGTTATCAGCATCAGTCAGTTTCATCAGTTGTGCCGGGATTTGGGACGCAGTGCCGGACATTGGGACATTGTTGACATTCCTGCCATTCTTTATTTATTTGCTCTGCCATTCTTCGTTCGTTCGTGAGGCGAGTCCGTTATGACTGACCAGATGGATCATCATCAGTGTTATGGGACAGTGAGGGAGCCCATGGGGTCAGATTTTCGATCAGACGGATGTTTTGCAGCCAGTTCTGGTGCACAGACAGAACTGCAGGCTGGACCTATCTCGGGTACGCTGGTTAGACCAGATGTTGACCAGCTGAGACCACTCTCTCCACTTTCTGCTGGATTTTTGTCGGTAGTTCAGCAGGGAGACCGACAGACATGGGAGAGACCGTAGGACCCAGTACCTCACATTCTTTGCCAGTTTTGCCTCAGCGTACGATGGCTGATCAGACAGACGGTCACTGGAGGTTTTCACAGCCATTGAGATCGACACTGCCGCGTCACTCGGCCTCGAACTTGACAGTACAGATCAAACCGCGTGAACCACCCTTGTTCACCGGGGATAAAGGCCAGGACGTGAACTTTTGGCTCAGAACAGTTGAGAATTACCTCGATTTTGTGCAGTGTTCTGAACGCCAAGCAGTGTCATACATCATTTTGCAGCTGGCAGGCAATGCGAGGATTTGGTGGGATGCAGAGCTTGTTTCACGGGGGAATAAAAAGCCTAAAACGGTGGAGGACATCAAAAACCTCCTAAAGACGCAGTTTGAGAGTCCCGTGAGGGAAACACGCGCGAGGCTTGAGCTTCTCCGTTTATATCAGCGTCGGGGTGAGGATGCGCTATCGTACATGGGGCGCATGAGGTCTTTGATGAACAGGGTGCCGGGATACGATGTGAAAACGGCCCTGCATCAATGGATCCTTGGTCTTAGGCAACCGTTCAGGCTGGAAGCTGCCAAGGCCAACCCTAAAACGTTGCATGAGGCTGAGAAGTTGGTCGCTCGATTGGAGGACGCCTATGAGTATTATTCGTGGGGAATAGAGGATGTGAAAAGAAAAGGCTCCTTATGCAAGACAATCGGCGACAGGCAGAAAGGCAGGAAGGCAGGAAAAAGAGCCAAGAAAAGTGGCAAATCTCAATGTCAAACGAATGAGAAGGAAATGCTGCCAAAGTCTACTGGTTACCATTCATCCACAGTAGATTCGTTCCCAGGATCACTATGCGGGAAAGGGCACACTGTCTCAGCCCGTCCCCCTCAACAGCATAAGTCACAATTCCACCCGAGACTAGATGCTGGAGGGTCTGGACACCGTGGACAGGGCTTGAGTCAGGGAAAGCCCAGAGTGGTTGTGATTACCACCAGGACAGGACTCAGAGGGATGGCCGGTCAGATGAACCGGGAGGAGGCTCGGCATGCCTCCGTGTCAGAGGGGTGCTTCCTTGCATCAGAGGCAAGGAGACTGACTGAATTTAGCTCTGTTCAGCCAGAAGAGTACCCAGTCATCATAGCCCCGTCTTGCCAGAAAGACTGGACTACACAGACATACCTCAGTGCGTGGCAGAAAAAGCGCCAACTTCGGTCGAGGCAGTGGCGGCGCAGGGTGGAGAGATGTCGACGTCGACGGAGACGCCATGCAGCACAGAGGGCTACCTTAGCTTCCCAGGGGCAAGCTGTTGGGGCGCCTACAAAGGCGACTGAATTCCTGTCAGACATGGCGGGAGTCCCCAAATGCCTGATTCAGCGGAAGGAAGCTACTACTGAGCTCATTGCTGAGGGGAGGTCAGACCCTGAGCCAGTAGCACGGGATCACTTGCTCCTGATCCTCAGAGCAGTGATTAATGACACACGTGTGTCAGCTTTGGTGGATTCTGGGGCCACTCGATCATTTGTGAGTGACCAGATCAAAACCAGACCACCATTGTCATTCGTTGGTGCGTATTCATCCCTAGAATTGGCAAATGGAGCAACAGTAGTCTCCACGGGAATCGCACCAGACGTGCTGATATGTATCGGCAACACGGTCAGTAAGGTGTCACTGACGGCAGTCCCGATGATGGACGGGATTGACGTTATTCTCGGTCGGGACTGGCTAGACGTTGTCAACCCGCTGGTCGACTGGAGGACCAATTCCCTGGTTTTGCGAAATGGGAACAAACTCGAGGTGGTTCAGGGAATTGAGACACCACAAAATGCATCCTGCAAGATTATTGACCGTGGCCTTACTGGTCTCCAGCACGTTTTCTCTCCTCATCATTCTGGGAACGAGCCTGATTCAGACTGGGGTCATCAGCTCGCCAAGTTGAGTTCTCCATCATTCTGGGCACCAACTATCTCGGTACAGGAGTGGGCGCATACACCAAGCCATGAGGCAATGGCTGGTCGTAACTCACTGAGGGTTGTTGAGTCTCCCCAGAGGGGAGTGCCAGAACAAACTTCGCCAAATGAACGAGAAAATCTCCGGGAAAATCCAAAGGCGGGCACAGGAGGCAAGTCAAGGTGGCTGGATGTGTTGTCAGCCAACCTGTACGCACGAAGATTGACTTTATGTCAGTGAGGCAAGCAGCTAAGCGGGCAAACAAAAGTGACTTGCCCATGCTCCTGTGTTTAATAAGGCCAATAGCCGAGCTGCCTGAGAGGAAAAAAGCAAAGTCCAAGACCAAGGCTGGTGCAGCCAAGGGCCAGACAGAGGGAGAACGCCGTCGGTTGATGAAGGAAACTGGACCGGTGAAAACAGAGGTACCGATTGCTGAGGTCATTCAAAAGAAAGTGCAAGAGGCCGACCCAGCTATCAGGGATGAACTGAAAGGAATTTTGGAGGAGTACAAGGATGTTTTCCCTGACAAGCTGCCGTATGGGCCACCCCCGAAAAGAGTGGTTGACCATGAGATTGAGACGACGCCCGGGGCTATGCCACCACACAAAAGCCCATACAGGCTAAGTGTGGCTGAGATGGATGAGTTAAGGCGTCAAATTGATAATCTCTTGGCACAGGGGTGGATTCGGCCCAGCACAAGCCCTTACGGAGCTCCTGTCCTTTTCATTCCAAAGAAGGACGGGAAGTGGAGGTTATGCATTGACTACAGGGCTCTGAACAAAATAACGACCAAGAATCGGTACCCGCTCCCGAAGGTCGAGGAGCTCATGGACCGTCTGCACGGCGCCCAATATTTCACAAAGATTGATCTGTCCTCCGGATACCATCAGATCCGGGTGAAGGAGGCGGATATACACAAAACGGCGTTCGTGTCCAGATATGGTTCATTTGAGTACACAGTGATGCCCTTCGGCCTCTGCAATGCACCAGCCACATTCCAGAGGATCATGAACCACTTGTTGAGAGATGGTCTGGACAATTTTGTGTTGGTATTCCTGGACGACATTTTGATATTCAGTCGTACCAAGGAAGAACACCTCAAGCACATAAAGGCAGTTTTGGACCGACTACGGTCAGAGAAGTTCTTCGGACGCCTGCCGAAGTGCGACTTCTTCAGAACTGAAGTCGAATACCTTGGCTTTGATGTTGGGAAGGACGGCATCAAACCGTCACTATCAAAAGTCAAGGCAATTTTGGATTGGCCGACGCCAGAAAGCGTCACAGACGTCCGGTCCTTCTTAGGGCTCTGCAGCTTCTACCGGAAGTTTGTCCGGTGGTTCTCTGAGATTGCTGCACCCCTTACGGACCTTACAAAAAAAGACAAGCCTTGGATCTGGGGTGATCAGGAGGAGAGGGCCTTTAATGGTCTCAAGAAGGCAATGGTCACCGCCCCCATTCTACAGTTACCCGACTTTGAGAGGGAATTCACCGTCACCACCGATGCTTCAGAGGTGTCAGTCGGCGCAATACTCCAGCAGGATTTCGGCTCAGGACTTCAGCCGATTTGCTATGAGAGCAGAAAGCTGAATCCTGCGGAGACACGATATGGCGCATACGAGCGGGAACTGCTGGGAATTGTGTGGGCAGTGGGGAAGTGGAGGCATTATCTTGCATGCCGACATTTCACCATCCAGACCGACCACGACTCGCTGAAAAACCTACCCAATCAGCCAACAGTCAACAGGCGAATATGGAAATGGGTACAGGTTTTGCAGGGGTATGACTGCGACCTGGTCCACATACCAGGAAAGAAGAACCCTGCTGACTTCCTCACTAGACAAAGCGTCAAGGACGTCAAAGAATTGATGAACGTCCGTGAGGAAGAGGAGTCGTTGGTTAAAAGGCTGATGTTAAGTGAAAAGCCGTCTGATGATGAGATCCAGAAAAAATTGGATCAAATTTTTGCGAAGAGTAGACCGGAGGTGACCCAAGTGGGGGGTCAAGACGAAGAAGTGGGACCTTCAATCTTGGTCACAAGGTCTCGCATATCCTTGGCGAGAGAGATGAGGGAGAGGATAAAAAGTGGCATAAGACAGGACACTCGTTGGGCAGACATCATATCCCAACTGGAGTCTGTTCAAGAAAATATGGTGATTATTGGAGGTCGATCCTTCCGGCTGACGAGAGGATTTTTGGAGATGAAGGACAGCGACAGGCACCAGGGATCACAGTGGCGGCTGGTGGTACCAGATGTTCCAGACATCAAAGAGCAGATCATGAGGGAACTTCATGAGGTCCCTTATTCAGGACATCTGGGTTACCACAAAACATTGAAGAATATACAAAAGACTTTCTACTGGCCTGAGCACACCCTTGATATCAGAGATTTTGTGACGGGGTGCCCAGTGTGCCAGCATGAGAAGGCCGTCCACCGTGTGCCTGCTGGACTCCTACAGCCGCTCAAGCTCCCAGAACAAAAGTGGGCAGACGTGAGCTTGGATTTCATCATGGGTCTTCCAAAATCAGAGAACGAGAATGACGGGATTCTTACTGTCGTAGACAGGGCCACCAAGATGGTGCACCTTGCACCTGTCAAGCAGACAATCAATGCTGCTGACATTGCCCGTGTCTACTGGACTACAGTAGGGAAACTTCATGGGATCCCACGTTCTATTGTGAGCGACAGAGACCCACGGTTTATATCCAAGTTCTGGAAAGAACTATGGAACGTTCTGGGAAGCTCTCTGAGGATGTCCAGTGCATACCACCCTCAGACAGATGGTCAGACTGAGGCGATGAACAGGGTGGTTGAGATGGTCCTGCGCTGTACCTTGCATGCCGGGCAGGAGGGGTCGAACTGGGAGAAAATGCTGTCTACTGTTGAATTTGTGATCAACAACAGTCCGACGCAGGCCACGGGGTACACGCCATTTTATCTGAACTATGGTTTCCATCCGTGTACACCCATGGACCTTATCCGGGATCACGACTCCACCATGATTGAAGGGGTCAACCAGTTTGTGGACCGGATTAAAAGGAATTTCTCAACGGCTCTGAAATTTCTGAATCGGGCCAAAGATAGGATGAAGTCTCAAGCTGACCAGAAACGAAGGGAATTGAGGCTGAGTAGTGGGGATCAGGTGCTACTATCAACTGAGCATTTGAATTTGAAGAATGCACCTATCCGTAAGCTGAAGAGGCGATTCGTTGGGCCTTTCTTTGTGGTTCGTCAGGTGGGACCAGTGGCCTACGAACTTGACCTCCCTGAGAAGTGGAAGATTCACAACATATTCCACATCAGCTTACTGCGTCCTTTCAGAACCAGCCAGTGGGCGCACCCTACTCAGGAGGGTCAAATTAAGGATATAGAGCCTGCAGAGGATGAGCCGTATGATGTCGAGAAATTACTGCGTTGGCGGTGGGCAGGACCCAGTTCCAGGAGGCGCAAGGAGTACTTAGTGCTCTGGAAAGGTTATTCATTGGATGACGCAACCTGGACTCCAGAGGAAAATTTCACTTACCCAGAAGAACTCAAGAAGATGATCAAGAGGGACCGGCCCGTTGAGGACAACTAGGCCATTGGGTTTCGCTTAGACATTTCGAGGGCGAAACTACCCCCAGGGGGGAGTACTGTTGTGTAAACTACTAGGGGGTAGCCGGTTTACTCCAATTATTCACTGGGAAGTGATAATTGACACAAGATTGTACCTAGATGGGATAGAGGAGGCTGTTAGCTTTCCATAGGTCTTTGGATCATCCCAAACGGGTTAGCGGTAGTGGAGTTATGGCTTATAGAAGTTCCAGTACTTGCGGTTGGGCCCCTACCGTACTCGGGGATGAGATACTATCGATACGGGTACATTCGATACGCTGTTCTGTCGATTGTGTACCGCTGCATGCGGGGGTCATGTGACCGACCCCGCATGTCAGCCTGTAATTCCATTGTGCCCACTCTCGCCTCCCAGCGGCTGCACCCGCAGGCCGCAAGGCACCGCGCGCACCCACTGCGCGTACGGCCGCCCCGCGCCCGGCCATTCTGCAGGCCTGGGTCCACACTGCGCATCCGAAGAAGACGAGCGCCCCGCAAAGCCCGCCGGCCATCCGGCGGAGGGGGCCCCGCGGCCCCATCGGGCGCCTCGGCGGGAGCATCGCCCGCGAAAAGACCGAAAACCACGCCAAGTGTCTTGCATTGACCTTGTGGCAACAGTAGCACCCCTTGTTGTCTCGAAGGTACTTCTTCTCTTCTGGAGTCAACGGCTTCCTCTGGACATAGGTTGTCCCAATTTCCATCAGCTCAGGTCCTCCAGATGTCTTTGGTTGAAAGGTCCGTGGTCCACCAATGTTCGATCCACCATGCGACGAATTGCCTTTGAACCAACTTGGCTTTCCACCCGTGCCTTGGCTAAAGCCTCGAGTACGCACATTGTTGGCTCGATCGGCATATCTTGCAGATTCTTCAAACGTTGTTGGCTCTTTCAACTCCACTTGCATCCGGACATTCGTATTCAAAGCCCGAAGGAACTTGTCCAGCTTTTCCGCCTCCGAGAGATCGTCGATCTGAATATACACTTGCCGGAACTTATGCAAAAAGTCCGACACAGGCTCTTTCTCCCTTTGCCGGAGGGCATACAACTCATCCCTTGCCCGGCGAATCAGATTTTCCATTCGGAATTGTCGACGCAGATCCCTCTTGAACTCGTCCCAATCGTTCACTCGATTGCCACTTTCACACAGCTCACGCCACCACATGGCAGCATGACCCCTCAACAGTGATGCAGCATATCCAACATGAGAGGCAATAGGTATTCAAGTCAATGACATGTGCTCCTCCACTTAGAACAACCATGTGTCAATATCACGATGCTTGGCACCGTCGTAGGTCTCAGGCTTCTCCACTTTCACGCCCATTAGTGCCACTCCATCACCGGAAATCAATTCGGCAGTCAACTCGGCCATATCCCAAGCTAGAGCATGAGATTGACGGTCACCTCGATACTCAGCAGCCTGCCTCTCCTCATGCAGCATGGCCATCTCCCGCTCCAGTTGTTGATTCCGTTCGCGGGTCTGGTTGACCTCTTGCATCAGCTTCTGATAACGCTCCTCCACTTGGCGAGCTTCCTCCTCCCCCATCGCGACTGGTTGACCATCATGGTGCGCCCTGGAGATGGATAGATTGCCCCTTTGATGCTTTTGGTTGCTTGGCTTCGAAGCCACTTAGAATCTCCCAGGATAACGGCGACCAAATGGGACGGATGGCGAAGCTTCGGTCAATGTATTACAATGGTGGTGGGCCCCCTGGTCCAGACAAGGTCGAGTGCACCGACGAACGAGGACAAATGGCCTATGGGGTGCCCACTTTCATAGGTGGCGCGCTCCCCCTCTCGTCATGATACCCTCGGCCTCCTGTAATGTCCAATACACTTATGTAATGCCAACCTCGGCCTCCTGTAATGCCACCTCAGCCCTTGGAGAGCCACTCACATGGTCCCTTAGCCCCTTGGCGTATCTCTAGTAATGCCAGGCGGCTTTCCCAAGCTATACCACGTTCCTCCAAGGTACGATAGCCGTAGGGGCGCTTGTACCTATGATCCAATGTAATGCAGGTATTTGATAGGTGCCCGTACTGCCGGATCAACCCTACAATCCCCTAGAGTATACTTCACCACTTCCTGGCGGCTCCCATCCGCCCATGCCCGCATACTACATTATAATAGACTATAATGTTCATAATCACATCGGTTCTATCAAGGAATAATGCCCCAAATGGCCAGAAATGGGTTAAATAATTTAAATTGCCTTAGTTACCTCATTATACCGAAAATTGGCCCATTTAACAAGATGAATGTGGCGATCATGATTAACACATTTCGAGACTCGGATAAACGCATCCAAATCATTTAAACCATCTAATTACCCGTCACAGTATAGTACAGTGTAGAGGTGGCCACCCGGATCCGTTAATAGCGGACAGAGGTTAATTTCCGTTAATTTTCCGTTAATTAACAGAAAATAACGAAAAAAGACAAAAATTAACCAAAAATTAGCGGATTTTTGGATTTTTTAGGGATTTTTGGGTTTTAGTCATACTTATAGTTTATGGAATTCGCTATTAGAGAGTATGTTTGTATTTTATTTCAACCTATGCATACTAGATTTTTAACTAGCTACAGTTGTTGTGATTTTTTGGGTTTTTTTTCGAATTTTTTGGTTTTTTTTGTTTTTTCTGAATTTTTCTCCCTTTTTTTTAACGAAATTTAACGGACAGCTGATAAAAATTAACGAACCGGATTTAACGGACCGGATGGCACCTTTGAGTGGCCACCTCTAGTACAGTGTCCAGTCACTACATAGCGCACGCCGGTATTTCCACCCCTGCGCTCTATGGCGAGCTGCCTCGCGCTCCTTTTCTCTCTCCGTGCACGGTCACTGTTTCTCCCGGGCGGGTTATTACCTAAGGCAGCGGTACCTCATAATCTTTTGATATGTATGCCGTGTTTTCACCGCCCCCACACCTCTGCTGTGGTCATCCCACCCGTGATGTAATATAGCAATACCCTGCACTGTGTACCATCTCAGGTGGCGCCATGGCAGAGGCAAGCCCTCTAAAGCAACTCTCCTGACACTGCGACGGCCGAGTTCCCCCTCCGGTTTCATAACTGGAGTAGGAGTATACTATGGCAGACACTCTCTTCGAGGTCGCCACCATGCGGTATCTCAAGCACCCCCGCGGCCGCTATTTCTCCTCATGATGTCGATCTGCGACCACCTCCACTGTGGTTACAGAATTCTCGGAGTCCGATGTCGGAGCGCCTCCGATGCAGCTCCGATGGCATCCGACGTCGGATTCCGAGTTCTGTCTCCCCCGATGCGTCTCCGATCCACGTCCGACGCCGGAACCCCAGTTCAGGTGCCCGCGCCCGTGAGGATGACAAATACATCGCTGAGGCCAAATTCAAACTTCGACAGCTGTACATGTATGGTTGTGGCTGCGGACGCGCCGCCTTCACCGAAACCCCGCCCTTCCGCCTGCGCCAGCGCGGGTGCTGGCCAGGAGGGCTGCGTCGGCGGCGCCGGCCCCTCCCTCCAGCAGCGACAATGGCGGTGGACCCAGCATCGGATCCAGCAGCAGCGACAGCAGCGATGGACAGGCAATGGCGGTGGACCAGCCAAGCCATACATCAAGGTGAGCTTCATGGGAAGGCAAGGCCACGACTGATCGTGTGTGCTGCGTTGCAAGGCCACTGAATGCTTTTGTGTGTGCGCTTGTGTGGTGCGTTGCAGGGCAGCTCAGGTGCGTATGTTTATGTGTGTGTGTGTGTGTGTGTGT
>CAJHUC010002882.1:0-27221 GCA_905146915.1 Ostreobium quekettii
GGATGGATGTCGAATCCCCAAGGGATTCAGGCTGGGTTTCTACGTTTACATTTACGTCTTCACTTTTACGGTTTTATGCGTAAAATTGAAAATTTGCAAAAGGGCCTATTTTTACGCTTTTGCGGCTCCCTGGGACGCCCAGATTACACGATGAAAGTTGCGTACAATGATCAGTCCTCCGCCATATCCAACACCCGCAACACAATGTCCACCTCGCCATTGGCAAGGGCGATGATGGCGTTCAACAAAAACTCGTTTTCTGCTCCTTCCAGGGCGCCTGGCTGCCACTCTACGGACTCCGTAAGTCTGTATGTACTGTCCTTACGTACACCGGGCAGTTTTTACGTCGCATTTATGTATTTTTACGCATTTTTATGCATAAAAACGTAAAAACTATTATTACGCATAAAAACGCAAATACGGTCAGTTTTTATGGCGTAAAAAACAAGCCTGCAGAGATTCATGCAAAAAGAAAAATGAGTAATTTAACAACTTTAATAGTTCAGATGAGTCGAATAAATCAAGTTTAAGGATGTAGATTTAGGAGTATAGACTCAAGAGCATAGCTTATGCGAACAGATCAAAATAACATAATATATTGTGAGCATTGCCGTGTCGGGTAAGTCAAGCACACTGTTTGGCTGGGCTTTTAAAACGATCTCTAAATCCAATTCCCAGATTTGCGACTCAAAACTGAAAATGACGGATTCGAGTTTCAAGGGCGAGGTCATGAACTGGTTCAACCGTGACCCTACAGGCATCCTTCAGACCAAGAGTGCTCAAATTCAGCTTTTGCTGCACTCGATCATGCATTTGCCCAGAACTTGCTGTGAACAGGGACCCCCAATCAAAAGAACGTGCGCACGCGCCAAATTTGCTGTCACCTTCGTCATGCAGATGTCCCTGACAACGTCCTCGTGGAGCTGCGGAGATGTCTGGATGAGGTCATTGGGGGTACGGATGGACGACATGTTCAGATTCATCTGTGGCACAAGCGCACAAAAATGTGAGCGCTGTCTACACGTTCATTGTGCCTATTTACTTGGTTGCTTATCTACGTTTATGCAAATGTGGGGAGCTTCAAAATTGTCCACAGTCGATCCTCGATTCGAGTTGAGCTCACAAACGCTGGTGCAGTGCAGCCTTGGCATCAAGATTTCAATACATTATTCCAGCTTATTGGTTAATGTACTGGTCCACCCTGCCTATAAGCAAGTGAAGCCCGAAATCTGCAAGACCAGCGACCATTCTGCCGAACTGTTCCGCAGAGTCGTTTGTTCGATGTGAGCGAAATGCGACGGGCGAATTGCACGGGCGCGCTGATGTGCTCTGTAATGACCACATCTGGTTATACATAATGTATGCTTACAATGTATGCGCAAATTACATGCAAATCAAATTAAACTACTTGCAGGACGCCTGATGGCGTTCCGCTGCCCAAACCAAAGGCCCTATTCAGCCTGTCTTCCGGAGTCAACCTGGCGGGCACCGAAAATGGCCTTGCCCGAATCACCTTCATGTGCCCCGAAAACGGGCGTCTCGGCATTCCCAAACTCTCCCAGGCTCTGAAATTCGCTAAGTGTTGGATTTAAACTGCGCGCAGGACATTCGCCTGGTGGCGCCCGCCGCTGTCCATCCCAAAGGCCCGATTCGAAATGCCGGAATCGACTTGCCGAAATCAAGCTGACGGCGCTTCGAAAACATGCTTGCCGGAATCGACGGAATCCACCCAGTGGCGCTGACAAGCCAAGTTCGGGTGGGACTGTGTCGGAGGCAGGCACGGCCACGGGCCCGGAGACACAGCTGAGGGAACAGAGCTGCAGAGAGGTCGCGAACCGGCTCTCCCCCTTGTAGTCATACAATCAGCTGTCAGCCATGGACCTGTCGCTGTCATATCAGGCTAGGCGGAATCGACGTGCCGGGATCAGCCTGGTGGGCGCCGTCGGGGTGCCCCACCGCCCAATCGCGTAATCCTCGTGTGGCTGCGCTCGCCCTCCCCCCCCGCCTCAGCGACGAGGGCCACGCGCGGCTGAGAAGCTGCCCCGACGGGCCCCGACGAGTGGTGCAAACTCGGGCGGCAGGGGCCTGCCCCACGTGTCCCCTCTCCCTTGCTTTTTCGGGGGCCCCCGCCCCACCCTACTCCTCCCTCCGCACGCAAGTCCCCGGGGCTTCCCGCTGGCCGCCCCCTCACTCGTCGTGGCTTGCGCGTTCTTCGAGATGCCGGCGCCCATGCAGGCCCCCCCCTTCCTTGCGAGCCAGGCGTGCCAAGGGCCCGCCCAGAAAGCTCGAGCGGTTGGGAGCCCCGGGCGGTTTGGGCGCGCGGGCCAGGTGACTGCCTCTGACACTCTTTTCACTCTTTGCTCAAAGCGCGACCCAGGAGCGACGCGAGGATGACATCGACGGAACGGGGACCGAAAGAACAGACACGCTCGCTCAGCGCTTTGAGCACCCGGGGTCCGACGCGCCATGCCGCGGAGCGCTGACAATCCGAGGCCAAATCCGCGGCTCGCCGATCCAAACCTGGCCCCCCCCCCCAAAAAAAAGCAGAATCCAACCCGCCCCACCTTCGTGCGCCCGCACAGCCCGTGCCCGCCGCAGTCCACCTCCCCCGCGTCCACCTCCCCCACGTGCCCGTTGTCCACGCAGGACCCCTCCGGGAACTGGTTGCCGCAGACGTGGTGGCTGCAGCCACACGCATCTGGATCCACCAAGTCCGCCAGCCGGGCGTATCGGTCCGCCATCTCCTGCGCCACCGTGGTCACCATGGCGCCGTACTTGGCCCGGATCGACTCAACATCCGCTGCTGCTCCTCCCTGAGCCATGAATCCCACGGCCAGCGCCAGGCACGCAAGGATCGCCCGCGGCGGCCTCCCGCGATGCGAGATCGGCGTCAGTGGCGCAATCGCCATCTTCGGCATGCGCAGTGGTGTTGACCACCAGTGGTCAGCGGGCGGCTTGCACCGTGGTCAACGGGAGGTCCGCGCTGGCCCTCGGGGCGGCCCAGCGCTAGGGCTCGGCGCCGAGTCCCGTGACGTGTGCCGACAAGACGGGGAGGGGCGCTCAGCTTTTGGGGCCACTTCAGTGGGGAAGCTTCCGCGCGGGCGCTGCTGATGGGCATGAACACACGCGCGTCAACAACGTATTGACCGGGCGTGGAGATGTACTACTACTGTACGCTACTAGTACTACTGTACACTACTGGAGTACACTACTGACGCATGTGTTGATGTGATGGTGCGAGCGCCGAGCACCCCCTCGGGATGTTGGAGGATTTGGACGCGATTGGCAGGCGGGCCCCTCAAGATGTTGGAGGATTTGGACGCGATTGGCGAGCGGCCGCCACGGGCGAAAAGTGGGTTGGTGGCTTCTGGCTGGCGGCTGGCCAGCCAGAATGCCGGTAGAGGTGGTTGCTTCGCGGGTCCGGTGGCCGTGGTTGGTCGGACGGGCGGCCGGCGCTGCGGGGTCCTGGGGGGGGAGCAGCGCTGGTCGACGTCATGACGTCAGCACGGCGCTGCATGACGTCGTGCCGGTTCGGCGTCGCATCATGGCGCGCCGGGCTGGTTTCATGACACCGGGCGATGTGGTGAGCGCTGTGCAGAGCACGTGGCGAAAGTCGTCTCGCTTTGTCGTCCCCATGAGCCCACCTGTAGGAAGGCGACAGCGCCATCGCAGGTTGAGCACGGCTTCCAGCTAGCGTCCATTGCCACTTGAGTACAAGCCCATGTCGTGTAGATAAGCCCATGTCGTTGCGCCCATTCGCCTGTCCAGTATTCGCTGCCCCACAATAATCTACAACACATGCAATGACACATACAACATGTACATGCAACATATCATGTCGTATGCATGTGTTAAACGCATACATGCAGCCCAACGGTCAGCCCCAAATCCAGTACTTTGCTCCTTCAGCCGCCACATACCTAATTAGGTCTATAAGCCCTCTAATTAAGGGGAGGGGGAAATGGCAGCCCAGGGAGAGAGCTCACATGGTCCCCGCCAGTCGGGCCCTCAAAAAACGCAGTTATCGCATGGATGCCAACTTCCAATGGCGCCGTTTAAGCAGCGCCTTGGATTTGCAGCGACACAAGCAGTGCTTGTCAAGCACGGCGGGACAGAAAACCACGAGCGGGGCGGAAGTGGAATCACAGCATTGGACCCGGATCCAAATTGCCGGCACACCTGCCTTGCATCGCCCATGGTACAACCCATCATTGCTACAGTATGTCAAAAGCAAGGTGGCCATACACTGAGAATGAAGGAGTGGAAGTGGCGCAAAGGTACACCAAAATTGGCACACCGCCAATGGTCGGGCGTTAGGGGAATCCAGGACACTTATGGGACGGCATCTTTGTGGCCTGGCCACGTCGGGGCCTTCAAGACTGTTTAATGTACAAGGATGACAACAAATGAGCCGTTGCCGAACAAGCTGGGATGCGCTTAATTGCCCGAACAGAAGACCATTCTTGCATGTATACACGCCCTTAACCCTTGCAGTGTGCAAGGGCTCCGTTCCATGTTTCAAAGGCAAATTTAAGCAGGAGTTACCTTAAGAGCCTGTGTCTCAATGGACCATCTTCAGTTTCTAGCCCCTCAAATACTACCCGTCATTTGGAAACTTGATCAGAATTTTCCTAGCCTACCGTGCGTTTACCACACAGCAAGGACTTTCGAACGGCTGTCGTACGACAAAGCTTCCGTTCGACTGTGTAGCTTCCCTGGGAACACCCAGCAAAAGGTCGTTTCTGGAGCATTGTCAAAGGCGCCGTCTCGCGCTCTCTGCATTGGCGACCGGGCGATCGGCAACTTTGGCACTCGGCGGGTGCTCGCGGCGGCGCAAAAGCGTTTGGATGGGGCCAGCAGTGATAATGGGTTTGCTGCCGCGGTGGTCGGTGCTTTGTGGGGGCCCAACGTCAAGCTGAAGAGAGCACATGGTCGATATGGATGGCGACACGGGCAGCGTGCTGCAGGGTGGGGCAGTATCGCAATCGTGTCGTTGCAGTACAGCGAATGGTGCTGCTTGGAATACTCCTTTCGTGGGCCAGCACAGCCGCGCATTGTCTCTAGGTATTCTAAGTATTCTGGTATTCCAGGTGGGCATTCTCACAGTGGCAACTTCTGCGTCTTCACTTCTATTGCCTGTCTTTCGTTTCCTCTTCCTTGGTAGTGGTAGTGGGGGTGGGGTGGGGTGGGGGGCGGGGGGGTTGAGGGGGGTTTCAACGTCTACTTGGCGCCAACCGCGCGGGGATCGATGTCGCATCAGTCTCTACAGAGAAAAGAGGCTTGAAAAGGATAAGATTCAACGCATTACCTTAAAACCACCTCTGTTTCGCAAGTCGTGTCCGATCTCAAATTTGCCGTTACAGAGGTCAAAACTGACCGAAACAAGTTCGAGGCGGCATATCAAGAGCTATTCGTAGAGCCCTCAGACGTTGCAAATGCTGCTGCCGTTCTCGCTATATATGGGTACAGCATGTGTGGTTTGCCCTTAAAAAGAGCTGGACTGATCTGAGCTGTCACTAGAGAGATGTGTGATTTGGTGGATTGGTGCCCTCTAAATGTTCGGCTTGATCCCAAACAGAATCTGCGAGGGAAAGGAATTGAGTTCACTGCTGTTGGGCAATAACAACAACTGCCTGCAAGTGATGGTGAAAGGCCAAGAGACATCTTGATCATTGCAAGAGCATCTATCTTTCGGATGTGCCAAGGTTTTCAAGGCCGCGCACCTTTGAATCAGCCAAGAAAAACGCCCTAGATGGAAGCAAACGCGGCCACTTGTTGTCAGCAAGAATGTTGACGGCACGATTGAGCATACTAGAAGAGACGACCCCTAAAAGTTGTTACAGCAATGCCATCAAAATAGCAAAAGGGTGTAGCACTACCTGTATGTTGTCTGCAACAAAGTTCGCAATCAATATTGGTGCATTGGGTTGTGACATACCGAGATATGGCCAATGCAACAATGCGGGGAGCTGAGGGCATGGAATGGAACAAGGGCGTTCTTGAAAGGTTGTTAAATGCCATGTTGTATGGTGGTGACCAACATAGCAAAGATCCACATCAACCTAATATCAACCAAATAATCCAAACATGGTGGCAGATTCATTGATTGAGCTGATCTTGCCAAGTTGTAGCAAGAATTCGAGATCGGACCTGACTTGTGAAATGGAGGTAGCATGTTGTCAATAAGGCACTGAAAGGGACAGCATTGTAGAGACATTATCTCGACAGCCATTCGCACCTGCTCCTGGCGCTTCTGTGCCTGCCCTGTCAACCACACCAATTTGGGATCCCTCCTATTAAAGAGGAACCGACAGAAGAGTTGAGTTTAATTCAGGAATTCCCAAAGTCACTTTGCCGGACTCTGACGACATTTGATGTTTGCAGTTGAAGCATGTAATCCCTCCAGTCCGGGAGACTTAGCTGTCAAATGGGACAGTGGCATGTACGAAGCCCCATACCTCACAGGGGCGATCTCGACAGCCTGATCATCAACTAAACTATTGTATACGTCCGTTCACGAAGTCGCAAAACACTACCCAAATCTTTGGGATCTAAAAGCCTTCGAGAACAATCTAAGCAGCATACGAATCAAAGCCCAACAACGCCAGAATTGAGTTCAGCCCCCGGGGCAACTGGTGGTGCGCCTTTGCAGAGGTCCACCTGACGCCTTCATATCGTTTGAGAACAAAACTTGCTACAAATACGACCCAAAAACACTGTCTAGGGGCGCGAATTCGCGCGGGGACAACAGTCGCGGCTGTCCCCGTCCAGGCAGCAAAAGCGCGACCGGCAACATCAAATCAGGAAACAGAGCAACAAATATCCCTCAGCTATGAGAACTTCTGGGCGCAAGAAGCACGCCGAGCGCGCTTGCCCAACTCACCAACCGAAGCCCCGATTGGACCATCGTCCACAGCGCAAGCCTCTACCACTTTTCTGCGCTATCCGCTGCACCCTTAGCCATGGTGGGCGCCATCGACTGCACACTCCACCTCGGTTGTTTTGGGGCAATCCCAACATAATGCAGCGGTGGCGAACAGCAGGGCATCAGGGAGCGTGGCTCTCAGTGTGGCCAAACCTCCAATTGAATCCGCGTCACCATGCTTTTCAGGGACAGTGCATATGACGTCACGAGATGCAAGGAGACAGCACCAGTGACAGTACGCACGACGTCACTGCAATTGCTGCTAGCTGGACCATATTTCCTCCCTCGGTCTTCGCACCCTCCAATCTGCCCCTGCGGGCCGCTCACACAGCATCTCATCCAAAACCTGCACGGATTTCATAACTGCCGTCAGCGGTCAGCGCAAGGGTGCGAGACACCGTGTGCATTCCAGGATTGGGTGGTGGCTATCCATTCACGGAACGAAGCTGCTGCATAGCTGGTGAATATATGGCTGCTAAATTCCGTATCTGCCACATACGTAGCTGCTAAATTCCGTATCAGTGATGCTCTGATAAGGAATTAAATGAAACGGAACGGAACTAAACGACACGACAGGAGCTGAAACGAACGACATGAGGCGCAATGGACAGCTTCGACGTACACAGTTCTTTTTTTTTATTCCAATATATTAAATCAAAAGATAAACAAAGGATCTCCCCCACAAAGCGTAAAGTGTACAAAGATCCTTTTCCAGCAGAAGCCGATGCAGGAACAGAATCAGGAGATGAGAAGAGCATGAAGGTGCGTAGAAACATAATGTTCCTGTGGGGGAGTCCTCAGCACCAATGTGAAAAGTCATGTCAGATAGTGTGCATCATGTAATGTCCCAAATATCCCAGAGTGTTCAGAATTGTCCCCCAATGTATCCCATGTCCGTTGACGTACACAGTTCAAACCTGCATCTTAGCGCTGAAGACCAAGACCGCCCCCCACCACCCACCCACCCACCTACCCAACCCAAACAGCGAAGACGGAAACATCGCTTGCGACTGCTTCATTCCGTCTCTGCTCAACGCACGGCGCATAACCGGCGCAGCATCCACAGCACTTCCGTCAATCAGTCAGCCCAATAGTCCTTGAACGACTCGCAAGCAAGGTCGCCGCGCTCGCGGCACCATGCGGTGGAAGACTGCGCGCACAGCTCGAAGCACTGTTTCTGAAACTTGACGCCCGAGATAAGCAACGCGGCCTGAGCGCGAGCCAAAACTGGCAACATAGGCGGACTCCATTTAGCGAAGCGAATGCATCTGTGGCAACCGCACATACAAGGAGGACGCACACCGCTGGCAGAAAACGGCCTGTTTGCGATGCCAACTGCGATGCCATTTTGACACAAAGCGATGCCGTCACATAGATTGCGATGGCTTAAAAGCGGCTGTGATGGCATCAATTTGTGTCAAATTGCATCACAATTGGCATCGCAAACAGGCTGTTTTCTACTGGTGTACATAGCACATGCATCCTGTGTATAGCACTCACCGAAGCGAATGCATCAACAGTAACCGCACACAAATGGGGCACGCATATATAGCATTAGTAGAACACAGGACACAGGACACAGGACACAGGACACAGGACACAGGACACAGGACACAGGACACAGGACACAGGACACAGGACACAGGACACAGGACACAGGACATGCAATATGCATCCCTTTATGCGAGCAGTCGCTAGTGTATGCTCGTGCTGTATGCTTGTAGTATTACAAGCATGCTTGTGCCACAGAGCGTCACCTGAACAATCTCGTCGCCCTTCGGTCGGTCCCAGGGGTCCTCCCCAACACACCGCTGAATCAACCTCCACAGGCCGTGGGGGCACTGCGCTTCGGCCCTGGGGTGGCCGCTGTCCGGCCCACCCGTCACGCACACCAGCATCCACAGGCCGTGGGGGCACTGCGCTTCGGCCCTGGGGTGGCCGCTGTCCGGCCCACCCGTCACGCACACCAGCATCACCATCCCCAAATCGTAGACGTCCACCAATACGGAACTATGGACGTCTGAGGGTTGGGCAGGCGTGGCAGCCTCTGGGTCGTGCCCTGCCGGATGGAGCGGCGGGAGGCCATCCGCCTGAACCACCGGGGCGCAGTGGCCAAAGGAGCCGCGCATGGATTTGGCGTCCCATTTCAGCCTGAAAGCCATGGACACACGAACAACACTCGTTTTGGAAATAGTGATGCAGGGTCTAAACCTTTGCAGTACTTGCTTGCACCACTGTTTCCCAAAGGAGAGTCGAATGACTGTTTGGTTCAGGGTGCCCGCTTGCATTCTTGCAAATGCGATCCTTTGGATGTGGCGGCGTCGGTGGTTTGTCCTGAAACGCTGGAGCCTGTGGGCTGTGGACATTGTTGCGGCTGCACTTCGGCTTCCATTGGACCAAAACATTGCTTCCTGGGGCAGCGCATGGCCTGTTCTTCTGGGGGGCTGACAGTGCTCTCCTTCCCCTGATCTCTGAAACTCGACGATTGTCCAAAAATACGATCGGTCAACAGCGCAACACCGTCGTGCTCATACAGTTTGAGTGAGCGCCGTTAGGGGAATTCTGCTGAAAAGGGGTGATCATTCCATCTACCACATCGCTTGCTGACTTTCTTGCAGCCAGAAATCCACAAAATTTCGGCATCTGGGATGTTGCGCAGCGGCTGGGCATGACCACGTTACCGTCTTGGCGTCGATACTCGAAATTGTCTTCTCGTCGTTTCCCTTTCAAGTCTCAACGTAGGATGGCGAATCGGTGGATTCAGATCTTTCCGTTCGCTTCAATTCAAGTGTGCGGCAGGATTGAGATGATCCAAAGTGGCTTGAGACAATCGCGCAGCACAGGCTCGACAAAAGAACCGGAAAACTGTCCTCGGAATGCAACAACGCCAGAAACCAGACACGCAAGGCCTATGAAATTAGGGACAGCCATGCTGGCTGAGTTCATAAACGCGGAGTGGATTAGGAGAGGGCAAGCCCGTGTACACAAAGAACTTTCCTCAACAGCGAGGCTTTATCGCACAAACAGTTCTTGATTGACCAACTGCGATCATCTTGCCCCACACAAAAGTAAGCTCGCACCTTGAGGTCGCGGCGTCTGCCAATTTAACGTTTTGGAGGTGACTGTCCATGAGAATGTTTGACGGCTTGATGTCATAGTGCACGACCCCGTGCTCGTGCAGGTGGTTCATGCCTTTCGTGACGTCCAAACATATCCTCAATATGTCGAAGTACGTCAGAGGCGGCCCACCACCGTGCAATACCTGATTCGCAGCAGGCAGGCGGCCACCGTCAGTGAAAGAAAAGGCAAGCAATATTGAATATTCTGGATTATTTTCTGGATGAATTGATCTGGATTATGAACTGGATCAATCCAGTCGGGCCAATCAAGCCTGGATTCTGAGGCTGCTGGCCAACGCGCCAGGCCCCCTTTGCTCAGAGCAGCAAGCCAACCTGTTGGAATAGGTGTCCCAAGCTCCATGTGCCCAAAGCTGAAAGATATAAGAAAGTTATAAGAAAGATATAAGAAAGACATAAGAAAACACCTTTTTGCAATGCCAACTGCGATGTCATTCTGACACAAAATGGTTCCATCGCAGTCACTGCGATGGCACGAAGGTGGTTGCGATGCCATCAATTAGTGTCAAATGGCATCGCAGCTGGCATCGCAAGAATACCGGTTTCGACTGGTGTCAGTTGACTGTCTGATTGTTGTGCCAAGCACACAAAGTGCACACTTCCTGCCATCGACAACACGTCATGAGCCATGGCTCGTGGCTCTCGTCCCTTGCCTTCTCATCGTGTCCATTCCACAGTAACTGACATTGGTCTGTCAACGCACGCATTTGACATGCATAGGTGCACAGACATGTTGGGGAGAATTTGGAGGGCAAGTGTACACAAAACCACTGGAAAAGCGGACACCCCACCCTGCAGGCGAAATTGGGCATTTCACACAGTCTATTAAATTAAAAATGCACAATTAAATTAAAGTGCACAATTGTTCGAAGTCATGCATTAGTTGCCCCCAAACTTGGTAACCAAACTGGACTGAATCGCGCAATACTGTACTTTGGTGACCAACGCTTGGTCTCATTCTTCACCGCCACGTCGCTCACGAATTTGCAATGATTTTCAGGGTGCGATCCAAGTGGATTACCACATTCTGAATGAGGTCGGAATGATGTATCAAAGCAAGCACAAAGAATAAAAAGGCGAATTTCGCCTTGCCTGCTGGAGGTTCTTGGCCATCAGCTCTTCCACGACAAACGGCTCCTTCCCAAAGTGCACACCCACCAGCCAGGCGACATTCGGGTGATAGGGCACCTTGCTAATCATCTGAAACTCTCTCCTCAGAGCCTGCAAGCAACCCTCGTTCGACCACTCCCTCCTGCGCTTCACTGCCACCTTGTGTGCCCGCCCCTCCTCGTCCACCCACACCCCCTCCTGGACAGATCCATGCTCCCCAGCCACCGCCCATCCTCCCTCCATCGCGATCACGTTTTCGATGTCCGGAATCGCTGGCGCCCACCTGACATCTGGGGGTGTCGCCACGATGGGGAACAGGTCCTGGGGCACGTTGCTCTCCACCTCAAATGGCGACATCAGCTGGGCTGTGGCCTCCTTCAGGGTGTTGATCTTTCTGATCATCCTGGTGGGCACCCCAAGCCTGAGCTCAGGTGCCTTGTGCTGTATGCTGTGGCCAGCCACTGGCCCCATCAAGTCTGAGGAGCTGCAGGAATCTTCAGTGACGGAGGGGATTGTGGACAAGGTCCTGTTCACATCAGAGGGCACGAAGGCTATATAGTCTTCATCATTCAGGGCACCGTTCTGTTGGTTGTGCTGGGTGGGTGTCGTGCCGGCCTCGGGGTCTGCAGAGACTGTGCCCCTGTACCTGCAAAGCAACATGTACAGTGGATGCTCCTGTTAGTCCTGAATGCAATTCTGCCCTTCATTCTGTGAGTGTCACTTGTGTACATTGTGCATCCCTTCGTTCCACTCGCTTGCCTACATCGATTCAGCACACATCGTTCGCATCTATTTGATGTGAATAATAGCCCTTCACCGCCTCTCTCATACCGTGAAGACCGACTACAGCTCAGGGCTAGAAATTGAGAATCTTCTTTGATGCAGTGACATAGACAAGGGTATAGCTGACCTTTAGGGCAATTCCTGTTGGCAAGTGACGTCCTCAGAGCAAACAGGTACGTGACCACTTCTGGCATACTCCTGCTAGTCTTTCCCCAGATTCTTACAACACTTTCATGAGTCCAGGGGCTGCCCCATTATAACAGGAGAGTTGTGAGCCATGTGCCCTCTAACCAGAAAGTGAAGGGCGATTTAATGTTTGAATAGTTGTGCATATAAGAATGAATGGAGAAACCCAAAGAAGAAAAACTACAGCATTACACCCCCAACAAAAGGGGGAAGCAGGTGGGTGGGGTGGGTGAGGGGTGGGGTGGACGGGGGGACTGACAGATCGAAATCATGGCAAATCGCAACAATGTGTTCTCCAAATGAACCAATCGAAACCATGTCGCCAGTCCATGGTGTCAATCAGTGGCACTGGCACCCAGCTACACCCCCTCCTCAGACACACTGGTTTGCGGGCTGATGCAGCCCCTCCACATCTACCTCTTCCAAAACATAAGCCACAAACTTGTGTGTCCATATTGCTGCAAGGGTGTAAAGGGACAGGCTCAGACCAAGACCACTTGAAACTACCAGCAGCACACATGCAACATAGCTAATTCTTGTGTGGCTTAGGTGGACAACACTGTGTGTAGTTTAGGTGGACAACATTGTTCCTATTCCAAAGCAAGGGGCTGTATTTTGTGAACTTATTTGAGAACTAGTGGCATTGGACAGAGGAAACACATATTATAGGGCTTGCACTTCAGGTCATTAGATAAATTGAAGAAACTAACAAATCGACGCAAATCCAGGAAATGTAGGTGAATGTCTGTTGTGTCCAACAAACACAAACATTTTGAAGAAACTTCTTGGACATAAAGGCAGTCATCAGCCTTCGGTGGACGTTGGATTGGCTTTTGATGGACACAACAAAATCACCTTGACACACCAATTCAAGGAGTGAAAAAGAATGCCGAAAGACCATACCAAAGACAGACACCTACCAAGTGAAGTCTAAATCCCATCAACCACCCACAGACTAGTAGTACACTGTCCACAGGGCCTCTACAACCATACACAAGGAAAACAATTCGTCTGCGTCCAACCGAGAGCATCCCTGCCAAGACTGTTGGAGAGGCACTGAACAGTAATTGCTTCGATGCAATTGTAAGCACTTCATTGGACTGTGCGGCCTAGTTCTTTTTGCGTTGTTTCACTTCGAAATTAAGTGGGTGTGCGGGTTCCTACACGGTGAGTTCACATGGGTTACCTACTGCTGCATCCGCATTTTCTCACTCTTGTGCTCCCTGTCTGAGGTACCTGTCTGTGGTACCTGTCTGCATGCCGTTTGGTGTGAACACCTCCTTTTTTCGTTGAGGGTGTACTTTTACCTGCTGGTTTATCCTGAAAATTTGAAGAACACTATCGTGTTTCATGCCTAGCCCCTTGGCAACGCGCCAAATCAAAAGGCAGGGTCATTAATCTAAAGCAGCTACACTTGCGGCATTCACACTGTGTGCCATATGGTTGTTGTCAAACAATGCAATACTGCCCTGCCCTGCCGGCGAGTGCAATGGCCCAAGAAGCCTCAACACCTTCGCAAAACATCAGAGCCAAGGATGCATATGACCGCAACCAAAACACAGGCCATGGACCTGCACTCTCTTTCCATCGCAATCTGCCTTCCATTGGCAGCAGTCAAGACATGAAGGGGTAGCAAACAATAATCTGCCCAATCAGTTTGCCAGCACCCCAAATCTCTTCAGTTAGTAATCCCAACCGTGAAAGCAACGTGCCAGAAGGCACGGTTCCATTGAAAGATTGGGGAAAAAGAACATATTGTCTCGGGTTTCAGCCGCTTCAGAGACTCGCCTGTGCACCATCCCCTCGTAAGCCCTCTGAAACGCTCCTGGCGACTTCGCCTCCGCTGCCAGCATCGCTGTCAGCGCCAGGAACACAACCCCTACGATGGCAATAGCAGCAGCTAGAGCCGCTATCTGGGATGAATTCCCGCTTGACGATGTGTCCTGGCAAAGGGATCGTTGAATGATTACTTCAGTGCATTTGTGCAGGTCAAAGTACTTGTCCACCCACTGCGTCGGGCAGTCACAACAGGGCACTGCACAGATGGTGGCTGACAGAATGTTCAAGGACAGCATATTGTGATATGTTTTGGTCAATCCACTGGATTGACATTGGTCTGCCAAACAAGAACCAGGTAGCCCATATTTCAGCCACTGTGGCCCTTTAAGCTCTCTCAGCTGTCTTCCCAGGTGCGCTTACTCTTAGAAGCTTTTTAACACAGGTCTGTTACACACCATCGTAGGTTGCTGCAAGGGGACATAGTTCACAAACACAAGCAGCTACTGATCCGCACTTCAATATGCTCTATGAATGAACTCATCCACTACAGCAAGGTGTAAATGGTAAGCTGGTCATGGCATGTGTCTACACAAGTTCAGATCAACAGAGAAAATCAAATTCTTCTTATGTCAACAGTGACCTTGCAAAGCTCAGCAGATGAAACCACCCCAGCGCCAATGTCATACAAGCACACAAACAGTGCACGTGTGCATGTGCTGTTGTGTTGAATCATATCGCATGCAATGTCACAGCAGCCAAATGTTTTGTCACCACGTCACACATATAGACACACACTCCACATAGGCCCAAAGACCAGCATTCCATCCAGCTGCTGGACGACCATCTTCATATATGTCTTGCCAGTGGAGGGGGGCTTGCTGTAGTTGATGGGTTTTGGATTCACGAGCCCCAGACAAAGCGATGCAGCTACAACATTGGGGTCTGGTCGGGCACGGCCCGAATGGAAGTACAAATGCAAGGGGAAACAGCAGCATGATGACAATGAGAACTCCACAGCAATGAGACATATACCATAGCGCTCAAAGAAACCGGCCCTGAAGGAAACCACAACTGGCCTTGCTCAGGAGGAGTCTGCACAAGCAAGGTGCGCCAGGCGGCAAAGACAGGCAATGGCTTCATATGAACAGAATGGTAGCAAGGAGGCCGCTCACCGTTTTCTGAGGTGTTGAGCTGGTGTTCGCCAAGGCCTGTTCCTGTTCCATTTCCACATCATAATGTGAGTCGTACCAGAAATACGCGCTGGCGAGGATGTGCACACTGGCCCTCAGGAGAGTGCTAGTATATAATATGAACAACATTCTGAAACTCCCATCTATGCTCTGAAGATGATAGAGATATCTGTGAGCCCATCAACAAGAGCACCATACAACAATGAGTGGCACAAGTCATTCGCCATTCAGATGGCCTTCCCCACTCTCACGCATGACATTTTGCACTCTCTATTGCATGCGATGGACATGATGTAGAAATCCCTAAGCCCAGCAAGAGGAAAAAGCATGCAATCTTCGGTGGCACAAGTAGTAGCAAAGCACTGTCTTCGCCATTGCATACCAAGGATTTTCCTTTCTAGGCAACAACAAACTAAATGCAAAGAATTGTGGGCAACCCCTTCCTGTGCAATGATGTTTCAGGCTTCCAATGCTCGGACAGAAGTTTCTGAACTTGAGGTACACAACATACACACTGCAGCATCCACAGCAACAAGACAAGTGATCTTGGGGTCCGGCCTTGAATGAGAGTTTCAATAACGTTCATGAAACCAAATGTGGCAGAGCGGTGTGGATGCAAAACGTCCTTTCAGGACAACGTGCCAATGCTGCGCTCCTTACAAAACAAACCACCGTCCCTGGCAACTGCCTTGACACAGCTCCTGACCTTTGTCAAGCAAACCTCCGGCAGGTCTTGAGGAGCGCAGCACACCAGTTCGTTGTACTGCTTTGGCCTGTGCTCCTTTGCCTTGCATATGACTTTGCTGCGAAGCTGATCAGGAACTTGCAAATTGTCAGTAGCCACAGCACATGCTTGGGAACCCAGACATCCCTCAGCAGTGGTGGCATTCAATTCTTCAGGCGACACCACCGTGGTGTTTCCCTGGCGGCACAGCACGAGAGGATGGTGGATTGTTGCTGCCCACGTGCAAAGGACATCAGCCTTGGCCATGCTCACAATTCGAAGTGGTTTATCTCAGCTCTGTGTCATTGAGTTCAACGATACCCAAGCCCCATCATAGCAAGTTCAATAGGGTCTTTCTGTCAGACACTGAAGATTTTGCACAGCTGGTGGTACCAGGATCTGGTACAAAGGGTACAGTGTGTACAGTAGCCACAAATGGTCAGGCAAAAGATTGAAACATAACAGTCTCACTGTGTATGGTTCAACAAGTCCAACTCATGAATGCACCGCAAAGGTGCTAGCTTATAGCAGCAGACTCCCAAAGCCATGCGTTCAACCCCAAATTTACAATCAAGCAAGCGGAATTTGCACACACTGTGCCAGGACTTGGCCTAACAACGTCTTGGCCTATCTCATATATGCTGGTGCGCATAGTCTACAACATTCGACATCAACCAGTTCTGACAGCGTGCTTGAGAAGATGAACACAGTGCCAAGTTGGTACGTGCTTGCAGGGACCCATCCAGCCAGTCACTCCGTCCATAGCAATTGCAGGCCATTTGCAGCGGGCACGATTTCTCATGCCCCAAAAGCAAACAGATGATATAAGAACACCCCCTGCTAAGCAAGTGTGAGTGAGGCTCCCCATTGCTGTGAAAAGATGATGTAGATGATGTCCCTTGCAGCAGGGCTTTCAGAGAAAGCACCTGTCCTCTTTCCCCAACCACCGGCATCAACAAGTGGTAACAAAACACACCTGACATTCAGGCGGCAGGTCCTTTGCAGTGGAATTGAACTCACAAACAAACGCCGTCTTCTCTTGACATTTTCTGGCACCAACATTGAACTCTATCCCTCTGGGGTCCACGAAGCCTCCCCGGCACAGCGTGTTCTTCAGCGGCTCTGCGATCCACATCCGTTCCCCTTGTGCCTGCCCATGCCACCATGGTTCAGAATTTCAGTCCAGAATCGTGCAGCTCCAGGTTCATGCAACAACAAGGTCTCTGTTTCGTGCCAACCTCACTGTGTTCACCCTGCACTTAGCATTAGCCAAGACTTAGCACTTAGCACTTAGCACTTAGCACCACCAAGACACACGGCACCACCTAAGGCCATACACTGACAGATGCTGTGTGCACTCCGGGTTGTTCTCCTGTGCGTGGCCCTGTGTGCATGTATGCTCCGATGGCCTGGGGATGGGCTGCTCTGCTAAGCAATGTGAGGTCATTGTAGGGCGTCGAAAACGAGGCCCCTACTGACGATCCATGCTCTGTGGTGAAATGCAACAGGACCAGTGCGTTGTATTCTGCGATTGATATGAGGATGCGATCCTTCATTCACCACTTAGGACAGGCAGCACCCCAAGGCTCCACACTTGGTGGACATAAGCAACTTACACACTTGTGGCCGACTCCTTGACCAGCACAATGCTGTACTTTCTTTTCTGTTGTTGTATGCGATTTAACATTCTGGGACAATAAAGCACAAGCGCAATACAACAGCACCAGGACGTTGCCAAAGCACCATTATATGTCAACGTCAACATGTCTATGTCAAAAGTACTCCAGCAATGCAAAGAGCACATACGCTGGTACCACGGCAAGTCAAACCAAATGATGAGATGGCGCAGGGCCCACATCACTCATGCCAGGGTGCAGAAGGCACCTGGAGTCTGCAGCGAGATGCAGCATTCTATGATGAAAAGAAAACAGCCCAGCTCAGGGCTGTGCGCCCACCTGCCTCTGTGACCCCACCCACACCCAGTCCCTCCCCACAGGCTGCAGTCCGATCCACGCCCCGTCAGGGGGGACGATCGATGCCAGAAAGTGCTGTTGCTCATAAGGGTCCGCCGGACCCAGCTCTGCCAACCGGCCGCCGAGATCGCTGCAGCGCTGCAGGGCTGCCTCGAACTTCACAGCTTCACCCACCAGCAGGTAGACCTTGGACTTGAATTTGTAGCACTTGTCCGGATCGGACGCGGTCCACCTGCTGGCTGGGCACTGAGCCTGGCTTGGCCTGCGCGCTCTAAACTTGCGCAGGGCCTGTCTCAAAGCACAAGCCGTGAATGAGTGCAGCCTCACAGCAGAAACAGCATCACCTCTAAGGTGTGGAAACTAAGGTGGCTGAGGTGGAATGGCTCAAGGATTGGCACACTAGACCCAACAAAGGGGGGCATTGTGACCAGATGGCAAAGACAGCAAATAGGGATAGAAAGGTGAACGGTGGTCCATGAGGGCCAACAGTGCCAGCCAAGTGGGCCTGGGTGGGGAAACACCCCAGTTGGTGGACACCCGCAATACGGCAAGAGAACAACCTTAGAGTTCCATGCCATGCCATGCAACAGAAAAGGGTCAAGCGAATACTGCAAAGTATGTGGTCTGTCTCTCCCAGCGCTCCTCACTACCAATTGCAATTCACAACATGTTGACCACAAATTCCAGAAGCAGGGTATTGATATCGTTCCTACCACATCGCACTGTTTGGTGGTTTATGCTGCTTCACACACCAAATGGAATGCACTGAGCAACAGCTGGCTCAGTGTGCATTCGTGGGGGCTGCATGCAGTGGCATGTCAGTGCCTGTTAAACCATGTGCTGCTGTGTCACTTGATGGCGCCAATTCCATGACAAAATTCACTTGTGTATCTGGCAGTTGACACTGATGTATTTCAAACAAGCGCATCCCGCTTTTGCCACCCTCACAGTTTAGTTGGGTGCTGAGTGAGATGGGCAGGTCTCTGGTGGTCTTGCATTACACCGGGCACTATGAACATGCATACCAGCTCATGCAGGCACCCTGAGGGCTGGTTTCTTGCACTTTGCATTGCTCGGTCTGTGTGCTCGTAATCTTGCAATGGGCAACTCCGCATCATCGTTTCGCTGTATAGGACAGCGGCATACACGCATTTGCCCATCAAGTGGTGCTCTTCGCAAGACATGTTTCTCCATATTCAACTCTTGGCTCCCTGATCCCCGTCCCTGATACCATCAGAATTTAACAATGCACCCAAGCTGGAATCGTATCTCAACAATGCAACCCAAGATTAGCCCAATACAATTTCGGTATATCTCAATTTGGCTCACGGATTCGCTTCGCAAGCAAATTCCTGGTTGTCCAAGAAGCCAGCTCTGCCACCCTACAATGTGTCCCTCCGCATCACATGCAAACACAGCGTCACACCACTCACCGCTGCCTGGAAATCGCCTCAAGGCCTCCCCTGCTCACCTGCATCTTACAATTCGAATAGTGGTAGTGCTGTCTGCACTGCCTGGCTTTTCCAAGATTCTCGTCGATTTTCTGTTCCAATTCATCCCGTCTCAGGCCCTCCTCCTCCAACATCTCCAGCGTGACGTCCTTCCCCACCACCCCCAGCAACAGCCTCTCACTTGACTCTGAGCCGTTGCTGCATTTCGGGCTGACGAACACCGGGCACACCACGGTAGTCATGTCGCCCAACCCCCCAAAGTCGCCATACACTGGGGAGAAGGTGACATCCGACACGTTTGCGTGGAGCTCCATGGAGAAAGACAGGTACTGAAAGTAGGCAGCCATGTTGTTGAGTGGCGCGCCCCTCCCTGGGGCAATGCGACAAGGGCACACATCCCTGGTGAGAGCTGGCACCTGAGAACTTAGTCAACATTGCACAGCACAGCCACTTTTACTGGAGACACCAGTCTGCACAAAGTTGCTCCCAACACAGCGATGTAAAGTGCTCTAATGTGCTATAAAAAGTGCGTGTCTCGTGCACAACAGTTTCACGCGCTGATGCACAATTCTGTCAGTGGGAACTGTGCAAAATTAGCGACTCCTTGCCACACATTCCAGTCACAGCCCCACTGAAGTGTGCTATTACCCTTCTGTCACCAAACGCAAACAGTCCAGATCGGTGCCAGGCACATGGCAAGATGGTGCCCACCCACCCACCGTCCAGCACCGACCAGGTCCCCCCATTGCGGCATGCCAGCTGCCGCGCGAGGCTGTCCTCGCCTCCCTGCACAGTAAGGGTGAAGATGGCTGCGCGGCCAGAGGCCTCTTCCAGCCCCATCTGCCTTGCCTCCACGGCTTCCAGATTCTTGAGGATGCCGTCGGGCGAGCGGCCCTCGTCCGTGCTATTCTGTGTGAGCTGGCAGTCCTGCCCGGCCTTTGCCGTGCAATCGCTGCCATCGCCTATATGGATAATTATCTGAAGCGATGCGCACGCAATTGTCACCAGGATACAGAGCATGCATGGCAATATTATATGTTCAACCATAAAAGAAGTAAAGGCCATATCGGACATTCAGTCTACGCACAATATGTGAAAACGACAATGCAGCACTCTTTGGATATTCCAGACGAAGGACAGCGTTCAAAAATGAACTGAACAGCAGGGTTTAGGAGGACACTGTTTTGACTTTTGTATGCTTGGTGTCAAATGGACGCTGAGATCGCGCAACCCCCCCCTCCCCCCCTCCAAGCTCTGTATCATCTGTTCGCAGTGTGAAAAGGAGCCTCACGTATGCTTGCCTGGGAAGGGGTACCCTTTGTATGACCTGTTTCTCTTTCTTTTGACCTCACATTCGTCTTCTTATTGTGCATGTTCAAGCATATTGATCTTCAATGAATCGAATGAACAGGGCTTCTATTTCTTGTGCTCTGCAGGGAGCGCTGAAGAATGAATTTGGGGGGGTGTTTATTGGCTTATTGGCACAGTAATCGATTCACGAAGAGAACTGCAATAAGAAAGCCGCACTGATACGAGTGAAGTGAAGCCACGATTCTGCCTCAATCTGAAACACCTGATCAGCTATGGAGTGCAAGAATTCCTGTTTCCCAGCTGGGGCGTCCTTGCAGCGCATGTATGTGTGTGCAACGAACAGCATATACTACAATTTGTAGGCATGTTTCATTTTCTTCAACGAAGCAAAACAGATTCATATTGCGGTTGTGCAACCCTTGTACATGCTTCTTTGTCAGAAGACAGTTGCATTTTCTCACATTCTGGCATCCGTCATTTTCAGACGTCTCCTCCAGCAGATCGAATGCAGCATCGAAGCCGATTTTGTTGTCTACCCCTGGGCCCAGCTCCACGCTGCGCAAGGCGACCATCGATGCATTGGTATTTCCATCAGTGGCCCTCAAGAGACCCTTCCCTCCCCCCAAGACGACCGCCCTCGAGTTAATGGCCACAATTTTGAACACATCCTTGGCTGAGTCAAACGTGGTCAACAAGGCGTCCACCGCATCGACGGCAACATCCCAGCGAGACTGGCCATTGTCGCCCGCACCAAGGTGCATCGGGTAGCTCATAGTCTCTGCAAGGAACAAGCATGTAAGAATACAAAATTTTAGAAAAATTTTCCACTTTATTTTTTAATGGCAGAAAGAGCATGCAAACAAGGGCTATGCGTGACATGGTTGCCAGAACTGCACCATGCTGTTAACTTTGAGAGTGCATACCCAATTGCCCAAGCAGGAAAGAGAGACATGGCACAATGATGGTGTGTTTCCAAGGTATGTGGAGGAGGCTAATGCATCAAAACTCACCAGAAGCTTCCAAAATTATGACCACTTTCTTTGGCTCAGACGATGCAATTTTGTACCACGGCCGTTGTCTCTGCGCACACCGGCGTCACTCAGCAACATGGTTGACAGCAGGCTAAATGCACAGCAGTGGCAACAACATCGATGCCTATGCTATCCGGCTGAAGAAGCACAGGATGCTTTGCCAATCGATGCCATGCAGTTGGTTGGGCAAGCTCCAACAATGTGCCATAGCACTTGCATTATGACAAGCTGGCATTGCCTTATGGATGTAAGTGCATTGACTTGTCATCTTTGATGCTTGTGATCGGTGCAGGTTTCCTCAGTCGAAGAAACAAAAGTCAAGGGCCACATGTGCCACACACACATGCTTGTTTTATTGTTTATTGTTTTCTTGTTTTATGTTTTATTGTTTACCGTTACTGCTGGGGCAATGACGTGAAGCGTGACTTGACATATGTGTCAATCCACACTGAATAACGGAATCTCAACTGGACATCAATCAAATACCAGAACGTGCCAAACAAAAAGGAGCATCAGTTAATGATCAACATCGTTTGGTGCACAGCCAAAGGAGAACATCGTAAGGTGTGGAGCTGCCCAACAAGATGTCAGACCACAGCATGTTGGGACACATTCTGCCTGCGGCATCCATGTGCGATCGCCCATCATCGATGCATGTGCTTCCTTGTGCCGTGCGCAATTGGCACAATACAATACACAATACACATGAGCTGGTAGACAATAAAATCCAATGTGTGCCGGTCACAAAAGAACCTCAATGTGCTCTGCAAAGTGCTTTTGCCAAGCTTTGTCAGGTCCTTGGACACCGCTAGAAACACCAAAGCAGGCTAGTGATCTAAATTCAGTTGAGGCATTTGCCACCACCAGTGTGTGGAATTCAACACTGCTGGAATGGTTACATTCATACATACATTTTCATTCTACAACACCATTCTACTTCAGTACTGAAGCACATAACTATGTATAGTCACATGTAGTCATCCACTTGTCGTGTGCAGCAGGACTGCGCACCGGATCATATGGCGCACACTCCCCATTTGTGTTCTTATTACTTGCCTTCAATGGCCAGCTCCTGCACAGAAAAAATTAAAAGATACAACACTGATAGGCATGCATGCAAACTGAACATGCAGAACCCAACTCAGGCAGGTGTGGGATGCCTGCCCTCACACAGCACTCCCAGGACACAAACCCTGATGCAGTAATTTAGCTCTCGCCATCTCGAAGACCTTGAACCGCTTCATCCAAATTGGCCAGTGCGGTCATGGCCATTTTTCTTCAGATCCAAAACATTGCAGCACATTTCAGTGTCCAGGTGCCTCCCCCATCCTATCACAAGATATGTGGGAATTCTGCCACCCAGCAACAGAGTGCAAGGCGATTGGTCACAGCTCTTGTGGAAGCATACATATACATAAACTGTGAGATGTCCAGCAACACAGTGGTACAATTTTGGCTATATTGTGTTTCATAGTTGGGACAATGAATGATGCAAAATGCCAGAAATCATCTTGGATTATCTATCAATGGTGTCTTGTTGTATGCATCCATGAACAAACGTGTGGGTGAGCATACAGCATGCCTGGCAGGACAACAAGCTATGCTTGCTTTCGGCTCGCTCGCTGATAACCCTCCTGGGATTAAATGAAACCATCCTTAAAAAAATAAAGGGCCTACTCTCGAATACCTTAGAATAAGAAGAAGTTAGCCTCACACAAAGTTTGCCTCTCCTATCTCTTCATGAGTCATCAGACCAAATATTAGCAAAGCAGCACATCTCTTGTTCCAACCAGCTTGCCATTCCGACAACTTCGAAGAGCATAGTCTTAAATGGGCCGCCGTCCTGCCAGCACACCTGCCCCCCAAGTCCACTTTCTGATCAAATGCAGGCAAAAACCCGATCCTGCTGCCATCCATCCATTCAGCGCTGTCCAGGCCTCGTCGATCTAGCCGGGGCTGACCCAGGCGCCTTGGAAATTGGCGTGAGTAGATGCCCATTCCACTCCATTTGTCAAAAATCAACGACGTTTTGGCGTTTAACCGTATGTCCAATGCAAAGGCCAATGCAATCGGATCCAGTGGCCTGGCGCCCACAGTGGCAAAAAAGCAGCGTGCGCTGGCTGTGAGCCACCCTTTCCATGTACTATTTACGTCAACCGCACGTCCATCGAGGAAAAATGATGAACTAGACAGTGAAACGCCCAGACGGCTAATACTGGAGTGATGTTGCCGTCGGTGGTTTTGGCAAAAACCTGTTGTTTGCCCATCGTGTAGTTTGGATATTGGGACAGGGGACACTGTCAATTTGAAGACAAGTGGTAGCTGCTAGTAAGGCTGGCTGCCGCCTTCTCCACGTCCTGTTGCATGCATCGCATAGGATCGTGCCATTTCGTATCCACCCATCGTGCATCGTGTCATATCCCCAACATCAAGAACCGTTTAACACATCGTGTCGATTCACACCAGAACGCATCATTGACATCACGCTGCATCGCGTCACAAGGGCTGCTTTGCTTCCTTTGCCAACAACACCCATACGCAGCTCCTGCACTTGCTGTCTTTTTTGTCCTTTTTGTTTCTTCTTCTCAGCTTTCCTTCGATTTTCTTGTTAATGGATTCAGCTTTGGACCCACCTCATGACGCCCGTCTCCACGACTGCAAAGTATAGCCACGGAGTGAACTCGCCAGTAAAATTCGCCGCGTCCTTGAAGGTGCCTTCCAAACCCTTGAATGACAAACGACAACAGCACGCCCTCAACGACGAAATGCACACCATGGCTTTCAAGGCACTGGGGTGCCATGTTCCCATCAATAATACGGTAATCGCATGGGCTGCAATGGACCAAAGCATGTGCTGTCAACTGTTGACAGAACACGCTCTGGTCATTTTCCAACACAGTGACACATCGCCAACACACAGCTTTTAGAAGCTTGGCAAAGATTCAAACATGGAATGAAATTATGCGAGAGTGATGCTGTTGCATACGCTTTTGGTCGCGTTTAATTACAGCAAATCATGTCTGCATGATTCATGATGCACTGGCGAAACAGAGCCATTTCACACTTTGAGACGACAAGCTGTTTGCCAGTGTGCAATGTACCACGCATTGCAGCAAATACCTATTACAGCACCGAGCGATCAATCAAGTCCGTGGTATCATTCTCACACAGTGATTCGTAAACGCACATCTGCCTTTACACACATTGCAAACCCTGCGCCCACATGCAGCGATGGCATTGACCACAGTTGTCAGAACAGCCATGAAAACGCTTTTCGTCAACAACGCGCTTGGGCACGCCCACCTGCGTCAGGCAGATATCTTTGACAACGATGGGGTCCAGCTCTGCCTGGCTCACAGCGCTGGGCGGCGTCCTGACTGACGTGTGGTCCGGCGCCAGCTGCATTTTGCACACAGCATGTCCCGCGAGTGTCAATATCCGAGAAAGCACGTTTTCATTTTTAGTTAGTTTGCGTTCCCCACTCTGATATCTTTATTTCATTTATTCTACTTTTGTTTGGGCCTGTCACAACACGGCCCAATAGTGGGAGAGGCGGCAGCGGCAAGCAAGCGTGTCCAGGTGATCAGACCGCGCAGAGGTGTCGACCTACAGCTGAATGTCGCCCGACAGCCACGGTCACCATCTGACGTCGGCAGCCAAGGGGCGACACGAGCAGGGATACAGCGGCGATCTCACGCATGTGGACGCCGCCTGCCGTTACCGCTGCGTTACACTTCGCGTGACGGCGCGCAACGTTGCGCACCACGTGGAATGTCACACGTCGTCACACCCCGCACGCCAACACACGCCAAGCAGAAGTCCACGGAGCATGGCGCCCGTTGTTGCCGCACTCACGCCACCCCCCTCCCCCGCTCTTGTAATGCCACTCCAGCCCCATTACCCGTCACACAGACGTCACGCGCGTTTTCGACGTCCGCTCCCCAATCATCGAACGTCATGCCGACTCCGCCGGTCAGTGATGAGCACGCGGACCGGCTTATTCACATTCTCCAATCCACAATTTCCTGGGCCCCTGCCCCACGCACGGCGAGGGACGCGGGGTGGGGACACCCGGGCGCGGTGGGCGCCGGCTGGCCTTCTGCCACCGGACCAAAACCCCAAGGCACAGCCGGAGCCTGCCAAGCAGCGTTGACGGCGGCCACACGCGCAGGGGTGCCCTCTGCCCTGCCCACCCGCCCCGATCCTCGGTATGCGAAGGTGCACAAATCCAGCAAAGCCGTTCTCCTCCATCCCCACCCTACCTCACCCCCACCCCCACCCCCACCCCCTCCTGCCGCCTGCGCTGTGCGCTCAACATTTCGCAGCGAAGGCTCCATATCATCTTCTCACAGGATGGGCATGAGCCCCACGGGCGCTTGCCAAGGAGGTGGTGCCCTTTGCATGACAAGTTCCTTTCTCTCTGTAACAAATCTTACGCCCACCCCTTTGGAGAGAGAACGGATTGATTCGAAGCAGGGGCAGGGGATGCATGCGGTCAACGATCGTGAGTGAGGTCAACTGTCAACCAACGTGGTCAACGGGCCACTCGCGTCCCGCCCACCCCTCCTTGGCACCCATCCCCGCTCGGGCCTCGCCGCGGCACTGCGCCCCCGAAGCTTCCCTCATGTCCCCAATCGACCCACGCCCAGGCGATCCCCCGTTCCACCCCACCTGGCCGCCTCGCAGGCGCGACACCTGTCCGTAAGCCGCGTCACACTTCCCCCATCCGACCAACACTCCCACACGCGCCCCCGGGCCCCCGTGATCACTTCGCGCCTGGGCCTCCACATAATCTTCTCACAGCACGGCAAAGAGTCCCGCGCACACTTGCTCTGCAGCGGGCTACCCCTTGCATGCCGTGCCCTTGGGAGCGGGCGCCCCTTTCATGACCTGTTTCGCTTCCACTTTCTCTTTGCAACGTATCTCCCACCCCTCCCTCACCTTCATGTGGCCGCAGAGAGGGCCTGTTTCACAAGCCACGCTCTCCGGCGTCCGCGTGTACATGCAGTCGCCGTCCGGCAAGTCGAAGTCCCTGCCGCAGGGATCGTAGGAGCAGGCACAGGCATCCTCCGACAGCAGGCCCTCGATCCGTCCGTGGCGCTCCACCACTGCTTCGGCCACGCGCCTCACAACGGCGCCATACTTCGCCTTCACCGCGTCGAACCTCTCCTCGGCGGAGCCAAGGGCCGGGCGCGGCCAGCCCAGCTGGATCAGGCACGCCAGGATGGCCAAATTGACCCGCCCGGCGCCCTTTTGAGGGATCTTTTTCACCGATCGGTGCATGGCGGCATTGGCTTGCCGGCCCCTGATTTTGGCCAAGCCCCTATTGGGCTCAAGCCGCGGGCCTGAAACGGGGGTTTTGGGTGGTGCAAGCGTGGGCGTCTCGTCCTGTGTGCAGTGGGCCGGGCCTGCAGCGCGGCCACCCTGGATTACCAATCCCCAAAAAAACGCTTTCGGAAAAGGGCTGGGGCCCGCGGCAAGGGCTGAGGCAATTGCCGGGGAGCTGGCGCCAGGGCGTGACGCTTGCGGCGTCACGTGACGCCACGGGACACCGGCGCCGGTCCAAACCACCGGTTGGCTTTTGAAAGGGCCAGCCTGATGGAGACGTGTCGGGATCGGGG
>CAJHUC010002883.1:0-18352 GCA_905146915.1 Ostreobium quekettii
ATTGTTACTTCGTGGTGAAGTTGCCTCAAACCTGACCACCTCACTCTCGTAACCGCCTCAAACCTTACTGCCTCGCTCTCATAACCCATCGTGGAAGTCACGTCCACGACCCACTGTTATCCAACGAAGTCCGGAACATTTCGCCTGTATCCCTCACACGAGCATTATCACTTGTGTGAGCCGGCAACCCCCGCCAAATATCACGAGAGAGCAGGCAGCCGTGAGGTTGCTACCCATTGTTGCTGTGAGCAACGGCCTGCAGTTCAATACATCTCGACGCTGCACCTATGGCATCAGATGATGCTACTTGGGGCATACTCGGGGCTCCACCAACACTGCTTCAACGGTTGAGCCACAGCAAAGACTCGGGGGTGCTAACATTACTGAACCCAATCTGTGAATAGGATTTTTTCTCTTTACAATATTTGGCGCTCACACGCTACATCCTTGTTCGCATTCAGCCCCAACCTGTAAATGTCACCAGCCAGTTTACATCTCGCAAAACTCTTGCAGCAATGGTACAAAACGCTTCCATTCGTTGGCTCATACCAGGCCACAGCCCAATTGACAGTTTTCTCATCAAAACTCACTTGCGCCTCACACTACACTACTGCAACTTTTCAACGTGCGGGGCATCAACACCACTGCCAGCACCAAACCACCCTTACACATCCATTGTGGTCCAACATCTTTCTTGCAGGCTGCTGTTGCATAGAATGCGTGTCCACTGTGACCAGCAGCCGACCAGTGCTAACGCACCCTGAGGTCAATGCAGGTGAGCAGCATTAGGGAAACAACCTCGGGTGTGGAAACAAATCCATTTTGCTTTTCCACCTTCTGTCGCCATAACAAGCATATAATTGAATCACTTTGTAGCCCACGGCTGGCATAAAAGCCAGCAGAAACAATCACCCTCCCCAAAGAAGAAACAATGCCCCCCCGCCATAGCAAGGGAAATCACCAGCTCTCAAATTCACAACGGCCTCCCAGCCGAGTCGTCCTTTCTGCACATCCAACACGCACACAAGCCATGAGGTGCAGCGTACCCTGCCCATTCGACCACCACAACTTGCCACACACAGTCCCCACATAAAAGCACGACAGGACAAGCAGATTTGCTGGGCAGCGCACAAGGTGAGCAACACAAGTGTTTCGATGTGCATGAACGCCCTCTTGTATCCATACTGCTGTTGGCCAGGCGCCCCGCGGCCACTATCATGCAAGGCCGTTGCAGTCCATCATCACCAGCACAACGTCCAATCCACGAAAATGGATGAAACACCAGCTCACTCCAGCAGACAGCACACATCGCCTGCGGACCCATCCAAACGGCCACTGCACGCTTCCCAGTCTCGTTCACTCCGCCGCAACCCCAGGATCGCTCACCTCACTGTCAGGGCAATCGGCACCGCGGTGCCCCCGCCCCCGCAGCTGCGGCACTTCATGTACCCCGTGTGGTTGCAGGACTGGCAGCCCGCGTCTCCGTCAGACCAGCGGCTGCAGAAGCAGGTCTCCAGCCCGGTGCCGCCGCACGCGGGGCACGGCTCGCCGATCTGCGACCGGATGCACAAACGGCACTCAGAATCCTCGCCGCAGCAATGGCGCAGACCTCCCTGGCAGCGCAAGACCTGGCACGTGACAACAAACCCCAGCACCCCGCCGTCCATACAGCGCAATGCATGCAGGCGGATCCAGTCGCGGGAGCGAGCACAGGCAATTCGGGAGCGCGGTTCTAGCACGGGTGGCTTCCATCGTCAACACTGCATCGAGGGAGGGTAGAATGGGTGGGAGCGGGGGAGCGGTCCCACAGCACGACGCGGATGCGACACGTCCAGCCTCACCTGGCTCGCATGCCCAGCGCTCTGAGTCAGCATGAGCGCCCCCCAGGCCACGGCCACGGATGAGGCCACGGCGGGCACGGCCGACGCCGCGCTGAACAGATCCGCCATGCACACGGTGGCCGCGACGGAGCGCGCGCCGCGCCGGCGCTCGGGCGCGAACGATCTGCCCACCGCCAGCCGCCGGCCCACCATGGGGTGCCAGGCGGCCACCGCCGGCCCCCTACGGCCGGGAAGGCCCAGGCGCATCCCCGCGGGCGCCGACGTCATTGACTTCATCCCAAATCGCTCTTGGACGGGCCCCTTTCGGGTGGAGGGCTGTGGGAGTGAGGGATGCCTCTGCGAAAGCACCGAGGTGCCAAGACGGCAAAGGGAAGAGACGGAGAGCCGGCTGTTTTGTCCGTCGGGCGTCGGGGGTCGGCCGGAGGCAAGCTGGCGATCCTCGCGGACGGAAGGGCTCAGCGTGCAGTCAAGTCGGGGGGCAGAGGTTTTGGTCGGGGTGGGGAGTGGGGCGCGCGTGAAGTATCCCCCATCCACTCAAGGGCACACGTCATCGCGTGTCACCCTGACGCCGCCGTATCTGTGTGGATCCGTGTCGCGCATGTGACCAGACGCTGTGTGGAGGGCGCGGCCCAAGCGTGTGGCGAGAGGGACCACGGGTGTGGTGGCAGTGAGGGGGGACAAGAGCGAGCAGTGGTTGCTTTCCCGAAATGTTTGTTGACCGAAATGTGTCTTTCCCGTCGGCAAACAGGCGGGTCACTGAACCGTGGGCGGGTGCACAGGCTTCTTTCTGACCTTTTCTGGCTGTTTGGCTGCTCGCGAAGCACGGCACGAGCAAGTTCACTCGACCACTGCAGACGCAGGCAGCAGGTCCTGTTGCCGGAAGTCTGCTTACTGTGCCAGCCGAATGTCTTGCGACAAACTCGGCGATGGGTGTTTTAAGGTTTGAATGTCCGAGATGGGTTAGGAGACTGCACTCGGCTGGAAGCCGTGGACATCCATTGGCCACCGCCATCAATGCACGCACCAACACAGGTGGAGGACTCACTGCGACTCGCCAAGTCCACAACGCCTTAACACGGCACCGCTGTTGGCCAATGCACGCACCAACACAGGTGGAGGACTCACTGCGACTCGCCAAGTCCACAACGCCTTAACACGGCACAGCTGTTGGCCAAGAGTGTTCTAAGGTTTGAATGTCCAAGATGGGTTAGGAGACTGCACACGGCTGGAGGCCGTCGACATCCATTGGCCACAGCCATCAATGCATGCACCGATACAGGTGCAGGACTCATTGCGATTCGCCAAGTCCACAACGCCTTAACAAGGCACCGCTGTTGGCCAAGGAAGCCCTTCGACAAAGGCGAAGCTCCAGCAAAGCCGACGATGCCAATCAACTCGATCTTCACTGAGTGGCCTCAGGCTCAACCAGGAGTCTCCTGGGGGATTCAATGCTCCGTGACCCACAGCAAGTCTTGGACGACATTGGTTCGTGGCCCAGAGCACAAGAGTTATATCTTTGAACACAAGGGCGCCCAGTCTGCAGGGTTGCGCCATTCGCCTGGGCTGCTGCTACCATTTCATACCTCCCCACTGCTTTGGAGTTGATCGTGTGGATGATCGCCACTGCAGCTAGTGCAGGGCACAGCATCTCGCATGCACAATAAACAAGGGAGCAGCAGTTCAGAAACCAGCGGGCAGGTGAGCATGGGAGTCAGAAAGTCCCCCTTCCAACAAGGTTGGATAGCAAATTTTTGCATTAAAACTAGAAATTGCACACTATGATACAGGAAGGGCAATCACAGGAAAATGCCCCGGGACTGTGGCACCTGGGGCAGTTATTCGTGGCCAACACTCCATCGCTGGTCCAGGATCGTTCCCAATACTGGTGCCCTTTTTATGGACAATAACCACAAGAATGTTCTCTCTCACAAACCAAAGGCTAAGCTGCGGCCATCGTGTCCTGGCCCCACTGCTCCCAACAGGGACGCCTTCATAACCAGAAGCCCTTACACGTCTCCAGGGCAGCCGCAAACAAAACCGCAGTGCTGGAGCTAGACGTCAGCCACTCAGGTCTCCACCCGCGGCGCGTCACTCCCCAGCCCTGGGCCCGTCGGCCCCCTCCCGCTGCACTCCCAAGAGCCGAATCTCCACACCCACCACTGCCAAAGCGGGCAGCCTTGATCTTTCGTCGCTCGATCCAAGCCAAGGTTGCTTATCTGTCCAGTTGTTTGCCGCCGCCGCTCCCTTTCCAGCCCTAAGCCCGGGACATTTCGCTGGGCAGGGCGGGCAGGGGCGCAAACAGATAGGACGTGATGTGGCCCCGGTCCTTGTGAATGTACCTGGGGGTCGGCATCTCCGTCGCGACGGGCAGCAGGCCCGTGACGGCCCTCTCGTACTCGGAGTGACAGTACATCCCGCCGCGGGTCGGCGCACTGACGGTTCTCCTCGCGTCGAAGTGCATGGGCACACCAACTGACGACTCCTCCTGAGCAGCGCAAACACAGACATCGGACGCATTAACATCATGTCGACGCCGCACAGTGACAAGTCAGTGGCGCGCGACCGTCAGGCGAGAGAGAAGTGTGCGTGCCACCTTCAGCGGTGATTGGGTAGGCCGACGTGGGATCACGGAGGGAAGGTTCTGGAAATTTCAACAGGCAGCGAGTGCTCCAGCCTGGTGGCGGTGGCACGGGCGGAGAGTGGCAGCCACAGGCGTTCGCTGATGCTGGACCAATCCGCAGCAATCGCGCCCATGTGAACCCATACTGGACAAGTGTCCAGCCAGCCGAATGTGCCGCATTCCGAGGGACGTCGGAACAGAAATGGCAACGGCGGGCGAAGAGGTGAGGTTTTCAGCGCTCTAAAGGGAGAAGAAGGGAGGTAGGTGCGTGGGATGGGGTGGGACCTCCCGCCAACACTCACCACGGGGCTGGGCCGCCTGCCGAACGACACCTTGGGGTTGAGGGAAGCTGTCCACACGCCACATAGTCGCCCACATCAGCGTCCAGCAGCCCACGGGTGACGCACGCCACCACACCAATTGTCGCCCGGAGCGCGCATGGCCGGGCCCTTCAGAAGCGGCGGGGAGAGGTCACCTTGGAAGCGCTTCACCGCGCGGGCGAGATGGCCCAGGATCTTCAGGCGCGGCCTGCGGGGCGCCTCATCGGCGCCGGCCCAGTCCTGCCTCGTAAAGTGAGCCATGGCGCCGTTTGGAGAGAGTTACGCGCGCAGAAAATCTATCACAAAGTGAGCACTGGCCCCCGGAGGCTCAGTTTTCGTCCTTGGGAAGGCGCAAGAGTGAAGAGAGTTGTGACCTGTGGCACACGGTCTACGGGCGCGGACCGCGGATGAAGGCGCCAAAGGGTGCGGGGGCAGGGCCGAAGGGCACCAATTCCGGCCCGTGAATCACGCATTTCATCGCGAAGTGGGCGGGGATGCTCGTGACAAGGAAGGTTGAGAGATGTGACATCGCGTGGGCAAAAGGGCGTTCCGTGGCTTGTTGCCCAGAGGGGAAGCGGGGAAGCACGCACCGACATACAGAAACCGCCATGGTGGTGGTGGGAAAAAGAGTGTGATCGCAGTGTGAACCGCTGGGCGCTTCCTCGACGGTGAGCGAGTTCACAGCGACATGGCATGCCGACCTTTGATTGTGCAATACGTCACCACAGCGCGAACATAAATTAACGCTTCAGTTTCATCCAACGGTTTTATCCAACGGTTTGGTGTGACCACGACGAATTGCCTCCCCTTACACGCTCAAGTTGGCTGCCGGTGGGGGGCAATTGGGCCCGAGTATTATTCAACCGCACTGGAAGCGGCCCATGCCGCCCTGGCAATGCTAAGAAGAGGACCAAGTCCCCTCAACCTCTCCAAAACATACCTCAAGCGTTTAAGCGGCATCTGCCATCGATGGGAGGTAATTGGCTGCATCCTGGCGGCTCCGCAGCCACTGCAATTGCTGCAGTGCGCGGGCCCCCAGCACCTTGTTCATCACCAAGAAATTCTTTGAATGTTCAAGCTGCAGCTGGCCGCGCTCAAGTTCATGAGGTTGCTCAGTACAATGCCCAGGAGGCCCGAAATGAAAACAAGAGCAATCCAATTCCCGGGCGTTTCAGCCAGTATTAGCACTGGCTGGCTGGTATAGGAATGGTAGCCAGTAGTCCAGGGACCAGTGAATATGACAGGGAAGGTGGTATTCTTTGTGTTTTTATGGTAAACCGTGCCAAAACGTGTGAAATCATGTACAGTAACCCAACCGTTCCTACACGGAATTTGATCCCCTTTTTATACGATAAGTAAATGATTTTTACACTATTTTCAATCAATTTACACGAATAGTATGGTACACGCTTTTGAAAGCCGTGTATTTTGGCCTTGTTTTGCTAGTGCGGTCTACATCAGGGATTGAGAGCTTCCGTGCATAGCTGACTGGAACCACCAGATGACCAAGAGCATCCCAGTCTGCCATCATCTATTTACAATTTTGTGCGATTACCCCAGATGTTGGGCAGAGCGTTTAGGGAGGATTTCCTGCCAACCGAGGAGTGCATTGTATCGTCAGCACCACCATTGCTCGCACAGGCGTCTCCGGATTGGGCCATGTTAGAATTGTCTCAACCAACAACTATGCAGGCCGTGGCAGCTCTGGACAAATGCACTGCAATAGCTCCAGCAACTAGACTAGGACGCTGCAGGATGTTCATCAATCGGGCAGAGGATGTTTGCTTTGAAACATTATTCAAGCACCATTCCGTCTTCATCAAGAGTCTGAGGAATTGCAGCATGCATGCGGGAACCCGCGAAACTGCACGAGCGTTGTGTAGGAAAGTGAATCATGCGCATGTTGAAGGAATCGAACATGTCGTGCATCCCTCGTTCCAGGTGCTTCAGCCGTGCAGTCCATCCAGGCTTCGCAGCAGGGAAGGCCACAGGTCAACACAGGATCACTTTAATTGTCTAATAGACAGTATGAATGAGGCTGCATTCTGGCTTTACGAGTTCCCAGTATCAGATAGAGTCTCTCAGTCACCCGGATCTGTCGCGGCCTTTGCCTTAGAACGACTCCTTTGGCAGCAGTGTAGAACCGCTCTTTGTGCAATAGTTTTCTTGCTATTTTGGCCACAGTGCTGTCTTGTGAGCTAGACAATTGTGTTCGATTCTACAACAATGGTCAGGGCGTTAATGTGGCAAGGATGGCGCTGACAGCTATTGTCTTGGACAAATGCTGTGGTGTATCTACTTTTTGTTCAGAAATACTGGAGCGGGTGCCATTTCAATAGATTCGTTTCACCACCGGCTGCAAATTGCCAAAGCCATGCCCACCTTCTGCTCGTTACCTACCATTCCCACTTCCCCAAGGACTAAGACCACTGCCCCGAAATTGGCCCATCGCCAGGGCAGCTGCGGGGGTTCACTACCCCGCCCTCGACTTGTTCCTGGTGCCGCCCCCCAAGCACACGCCTGCGATGGCCCGAGTTGGAGGTACCATTTGGGCGCCATCCAGGACCAAATGACTGCGCCCTGGCGGCCTTCATGTCTGGCGCGCCCGTCTGGTGCGGGGTTCGGCCATTTTGCGCAGGGCCGCCGACCCGCGGGCTGCCGTTCCCGCCTCCCCCGCCCCCTCCGCGCCGCCGGGGCAGCGCCGGGCGGCGGCCTTGGGGCGGATTCCCCACCGTTATATTGCCACGTCCCCTGGCTCGCCAATCGCTGAGGCGGCGTCCAGCCCGCGTTTTGGAGGGCTGCACCGTGAGGGGCGGCCGCGGGGCCACAGGGAGCATCACGGCGAAAAGCCCAGCCAGTCTCGTTCAGTCCTGGCCTGGGCAGGTATCGGTTTTTTGATTGCCGCTGGGAACGCGGGTGATCTGTCGGCGAAGGGGGGTGTTCGAGTTTGCCGGGGGCGCGCCTCGCTGTCAGATCCGCGAAGCCGATCGTTGGGCGCGTCTTCGGCCTGTGGGCGCCGAGATCTGTGCACGGGATGGCCACGTCGGTGGAGGGAGATTCGGCGAAGGCGGAGGAGGCGGTTCCCCCGATCGGCGGCGGCAGATCATTGACTCTGAGCGACTTCCTGAACGAGCTGCGGGAGACGGTGAGCGGGCGCGGCGTCGTGATGGTCGAGTTTGGCACTTGACCATGGCGTTGCTGGACGGAGTCTGAAGTCTGGGCTCCGTTGCGGTTCCAGGGCCTGGCGGAGTTCGCGGCAGACGTCGGGCTGCTGCCCACGACCGCTCTGGAGATCTGCGGCAGCGGTGAGCGCCTGCTCTTTGCGCGTTGTGTGCAGGCACAATCCGAGCACCACCGCCCCCACCTCACGCCTGATCCGCTGACCCAACCCTGTCTGATCCCTCCTGTCTGTCTGGTCCCTCCCTCCCCACCGCCTCCCACCCTTCCCGCTCTTTTGCCACTGGTCACGCGTACCGCTGCCCCAAACCCCGAATCTGTATCCGCAGGGACGCGGGCCGCGCCTGGCTGCTTGGGCCCCTTTGCGAAGGCTGCTCATTTGCAGCCTTGCACCCTGACGCGCATCCCGCACTCCCAGGCGCGCCTGCCACATGCACCGCAATGAATGTCCGCCGCGCAATGCAACAGGCCCTTCCTCCCCTCACAACACGGCGGCCTTGAAGCCAAACTCTGCCGACTCGCCAGACGGTAGCCGTCCGACGGATGAATTGCCCCCGGATGATTGTGCCCTCTTGGGCCCCGCCGTGGGCATCGTCGGAGACGTCGTATGCCAGAGGGCCATGCAGGTGTCGTCGTACGCCCACAGGAGGATCGAGCGATCAAGGAGGATGGATCACTGCGAGGGGCTGGGGCGATGTGAGGAGGCGCCCGGGGGGAAGGCGGAGGCGTTGGCCGGCGCGAGGCGGGGGAAGCGGGGGAGGGGCAGGGCGGAGGGGCCGCGCGGCCGCGCCGCGGGCAAGGGCCTGCGCCACTTCAGCACCAAAGTGTGTGAGAAGGTGGAGAACAAAGGAGTGACGACGTACAACGAGGTGGGGCGGGGAATGCGAGCCCGGCAGCGCGTTGGGATTCTCGCTGTGGGGAGAATGGGGACGTGGGGGAGTTCGTGGGGCGGGCGTGGATCTGTGTCGAGTGGACTGGTCGTCGGCGGGTGGAACCTGGGGCGATGACCTTTCGTTGGGGAGGATTCTGGTGCGCCTGTTGCGAGGAGGTCGTCGTTTGAGGAGGGCGGCGGGGTGTGTGGTTGCAGGTGGCGGACGAGCTCGTGGTGGAGCTGGCAGGCGTCGACAAGGCCGGCAAGTTGGACGACAACGACGAAAAGAACATACGGAGGCGCGTGTACGACGCCCTGAACGTCCTCCTGGCCATGGGCATCATATCCAAGGAGAAGAAACAGATCGACTGGAAGGGCCTGCCGTGCAGCAGCGACCGCCACGCCCGGGCGCTGGGAGGGCAGAGGATCAAGATCCTGGAGAGTATTGAGAGGAAACAGCGCCATTTGCAGGTGCACACTGAGTAGCCGCGTTCCTGTAGCAACTGTGACGTTTCCTGTCGCTTGCGAGGCAAGAACTCTTGCTAAAAGGGTTTTTGCCCAGTGTATGGCAGGTAATCTCTTTGTTGACACAACGATCTTGGGTGCAAGGATTGTTTGTGGATGGGCAGGCGTCCAACAAGTGCAGTTGTGGTGTGTCAGGAACTGGTGAACAACTATGTTGCCATCCGGAGCCTCCTTGAGCGGAACAAGGATGCGCCACTGGATCGCTGCCCAAACCCCAGGGCTCTCAAGTTGCCCTGCATTTTTGTGCAGGTGGGATTTCTTTTCAGGTGCCTGTTTGCAATCCCCACCCCAACACAGGGCTGCTTGCAGCTGAGTGTGTGATATTTGTCAATCGGGAGAGCATAACATTCACACCCCATATTACTTATTGTTCTGAACGACGCAGGGCTCATTCATTTTGGACTTCTTCATAGTTTTCATTGTTCTTATGCTTCTCAATCCCTTCATTCCTCATGTCGTTATGTGCAATGTGTTCTTTGCTTGGAGGCAGACATATGCAAACAGAATCCAAACTGCAGATATCTCTCCAGTGCATGCCAGCCTTCACCAACTTCCAGCGTCATGGAAAACGCACAAGAGCCTGGCTGCACTCAGGAATCCATGTCCTGTCCTACAGTGGGTGCATTTGATCCAATGTAGTGTCTCCTTTCACCTTGTTTCTCAATGATGTTTGCTGTCCTGAAACAGGTGCCAGCATCTGCTGGTGTGGTTATTCAGTTGACTGAAGATTGCCTGGATGCCAACTTCGATTTCCAAGAGTAGGTGGACCTACTGTTTCCGGTTGTGGAGTAACTCTGGATGCATCTGAGGCATTGGTGTTGACCTTCCAACCTCTATAGGCAGCAAGCATCTGCCGCACACCACACAGTTACAGTGATGAAGCCTTTCGCTCCAAAGTACTTCGGTTTATCAGAGACTGCAGGGGGCCAGAGGTTGAAGGCCATTGTGCCCAATATGAGTTTGCCAGTCCAAATGGACCCAAGGTGTAAGGTCCGGTTCAGAATCATGTCGTCTCGTAGAAAATGGCAGTGACGTTCTGCTTCTTTTTCAGTCCCATGAATGTGCTCACAGCAAATTCCGTCCCTCAGTGGCCAGAGTCTCCATTCCTGGCAGTAGTAAAATGACATATAAACACAAACAAAACACTCCAATCGGATCTGGCCAGTCCGTTGTCAGAAAATTCTCCTATGGTTGCAAGAATTCCTGACCATCAAACACTTCCTGGTGGACGTTGCTGCCAAGGATTTAGTAACACAATGCCTTGAAAGTGCAGGTTTGGTCTAGTGAACTGCCCAGAATAATGTGTTGACATCAATTCCTGGTTGAAAGTTTTCAACGCCTTCCACAGTGCAGTCTAGATCGCATGCAGGAGCCTGTGCATCTGGTTTGTGTCTCTCACTTGCCACTACCTTATCTCCACAGCTACCCCTTCCAGCTGCACGATGAAATGCACGTGCTGCGGCAGATGGGACTCCAGGGCCCAAAGGCTGCAGGGCCCCTTGCTGTACAGGAGGACACCCACAGTGCGAAGGCAATAGATGTGAGGGCCCCATCAGCGGCTGGTAAGAAGCAGAGGCTGGCCAGGCATGCAGGTAGGTTCAATGGCAGTTGATGCGTTCCAACATTTTGAGCTTTTCTGAGTATGCAGGTTTCTTGACCTTTTGTCCATTGAATGTCAGAGCTGGATATTGGCAAATGGTCTCTTGCAGCAGAGGCAGAGTCGATACTACTTTGTGGGCAGGGCCCAAAGTGTGGCTCACCGTGTGAGAATTGTTTGGTGCATCGGTATCAATGCTCATTCCCCTCATCATCATCATCATCATCATCGTGAATGGATTCCACTGAACTAGCACCAAGGCCACTGAATTTGCACCAAGCCAGCAGCTCTAAGAACGTTGCCTGCCATTTACCTTTGTTTGAATGGAAGCTCAGCGGGATGTGCTGCACCGTGTATCGCAGATCTGCAGAATGCTGTTCTTACCCTGTCCAAGGTGGATGTCCCCTGTCCAGGCCGAGCAGACTCTGTGTCTGCTGCGTCAAACTGTGAAATCAGCAATGGTACAGGGCTGTCTGGTGCTGGGGGAGAGTACAAGCTCCAATCGCCTGGGAGGAATCATTGCCAGCATTGGCTTTCTCCCCTCAAACTTGGGTGCTCGATGCCCTCTGCTTACTTTCCGGCAATGGCAAACCACGCCTAACATCGCATGCACAGGGCCCCCAAGCGCACAACAAATGACGCAGTGTTGGGTGTGGTATGGTTGTTGAGATTTGGTGTTGACATGACAGCAAGAGATGCGGAACTTTGTGCCCTTCCTGTGCCCAGATCATGGGCATTGATGCATGCGGCGTGGAGACTACTCCCTATCCCCATATGGGGCTGTACCTTATATTCCGGATGTGTGAACGAGAAGATCGATGTAGACAATAGACAGCGGGGTGCTGGGGTGAGTGGGGTGGGCCACGGGACGCGGGAACGGCAAAAAATGCAGCGATGAATAGGAAACGACTCGTATGCACTGCGAGCTGATGGCTTGCGTCTATTTACATTTGTATAGATGATCCAGGGGTGGTGATAATTGCCATCGGGCAGACCACCGGGGAAGGAACTAAGGACCCGATTTACTTGGTCTCTGAGCAACGAGGCCCAAACGAACGAGGTTGCGCTTGTGTGCTCTGCGCTTTGAGCCTGTGTGGGCGCAGGTGCGTGTAATAATAGCTGCGGCATGGTGTTGGCTGCATCGAGCTGGGCTCAATGAATTGGACCGACACCCCTTTGTTTCCATTGTGCTTCAAGCCACAGAAATAAAACCTGCTCAACCATCAAACAGACCCACCTGTTGCGCCTGTTGCATACAGGTCGGTGCGATCAACTTGCAGCAGCCCCAAAAGAAACTCATGATAGGAGACTGGGCACATGGCATGATTGCATTCCAGTTATGGAGTAGATTCGCAAGCTGCTGTCATGTGCTTTCTTTGTACAAGCACCTGCACTGAAGCTCCACTTTGGGGGATTGATCCTTGTGGGCACTTTGTTCTTGCTTCCATGGGCCACTCGTTGGAACTAGCGAGCCTGCTCAATGCATAAATTAAATATGATTGATGGTGTGGGTCACACGAGCCGCAATTCCATACAGCACACTGCCACTGGGCGGACCATGCATTCTAACGCATTGAGCACGCTGACAGTCAGTCACAGCAACACTACCACACTCCAAATTCTGCTGGCCATCACACACATCAGCAATGCAGCGGAGAAAGCATGCATCGAGAAATACACAGCATCTTGGCTTCCACTACATGCTCAAACATCCGCAGACCACGACGCAAGGGCACACAGGAAGCAAAGTGGATCCCTCAGCCAGTCATTCCAGTGCGTTGACTCCAAACTGCTTCGTGCATTCCTGGTACGTTGTCTGCAGTGCTGCCAAAATTAGTGCACCGTGCTGGGCTTGGAGACAATCGGTACCTGGCTGCTCATCCAACCAATTGAGCAGCCCGGCTCAACGGGCATTGCGCTCGCCTCACATTCAAGGGGCATGCCATCCTGTGCCAGCTGGGCACTATCTGCCTGACATGTGCTGCATGCTATCAGCTGATCACTAGGATATCCATTATCGCCTTGTTGCACAAATGAACCTGCACGCTCTGAGGTGCATGATCTACAACAACCTGGCACCAGGCTCATCTTTTCCTTCCAGCCACCGTTGGTCTTTCCACATCTGCGCCAACAGAGACAAAGGCTCCATGCATAGCTCATCAACAGCCTCACGTGCATAGTGTCACTGTGTGTGGTGTTGCCGGCAGCAGCACAAGTTGCACCAAAGTTGCAAGCACAGCGGCCTCTGATCAGGATATGTGCCCACAGACAACGAGTCGGGCAGGCTTGGGCAAGGCTGCTTCACCAAACCACAGCCGCCATCTGCTGAACCCCCTCTGGCAGCGATGACCACTCTGCTAAACGCTGGTTGCCATGGCCCCATAGGTTGGCTGAGGCTGGCAGTGAAGGTTTCCCCAGGCCCAAAGGGTAACTGAGGGGCAGCCTGGGGCCACTGGGTGCACCGACACAGAGCACCACTGTCCTTGCCATGCGCATGTAGGCGCCACAAGGCAAACGGACATACTTGGATCTGCAGGCCCTATGTTGGGGTCTTCTCGGAGCGCTGAGCAGGTGGCACATAAGCACCAAAGCCAGGTCTGACACGCCTTTCCTTCCTCTCGCGATTGCGGCATGTGCTGGCACTGTCAGTGGGGACTGGGCGTTCATCACTGCGATCCATACTCTTCTTTTCAGCTGGAGTTGGAGGCTTGTCGCAAGTGGCTCCATCAGCTTTGCGGGGTGGAGAGGGCAGGCCAAGCTCGCGGTTCTTTGTGTGTGGAGGTGTGTAGGCTCCAAACCCGGCCCTCACACGCACCTCCCGCCTCTTCGGCTTGCGCGTTCCCTTCCGGTCATCGAGGTTGCATTTTGAATTGAACTCGTTGACTAAAGTCTGCTGCTCTCTTCTCACTGCAAACAGACAGGCTGGTAATCATTATTTCAGAAAATACAGAAACAGCCACACACATGGTACCGCCCTACTAGCAAAAGCATTTTAATGGTGTTCTCCACCTGATCACAACGAGCTACAAATCTCCGAGTGCAATGGGTACAACACTCAGGACAGAAACAACGAAATAATAGGACGGCAAGACAAACCGGCCTAGAAAATCCGTCTGAGAGAAAGACTTCCACCACCAAGAAGCCATAGCAACACATGCCAGCAGTGATGCCAGCCGAATGCCTACCACTGTAATCAAAGCGCGTCAAGATTCGCACCTACGAACTCCAGTACAAAATCCCTGTTCACGGCACGCGGCCACAATACTCATTGTTGACGCATGCTGAAAATATAGACATCTAAGATTCCCAGACAGTAGAGTGTGGGAAGCCTACCCCAACCTTCAGCCAAAGCTCACTTTCGGCGGTTCTTTCCACCCTCTGTTGCAATTGCTCCTCCTCGTACTCCCGGCGCGCCAACTGGTTGTCCACCTGCGAACCAAGCACAGCAAGAGCGTAACTGTATGCTCGTGGCATGCAGACGAATGACGTCTTTGAAGCGCTCGTGGTCCTGGTCGTCTTTCCGGCCAGGTGCTTCAGGACGCGCACCCTGCGCGCTTCTCAGCCGGTGACACAGAGCCAAGAATTGACCAAGAATGTAAACCGCAACTGACGCGAGGGGCAGGTACGACTGAGCGAAACACCCATGCGCAGGTGCGTGAATCAGCAGCGCGAACCGCCCAGCACCTACTATGAACTTCATGAAGCCATGCTTCAAGTTGAGCCTGCGGGGCGGGGGCAAGGCTTCTCGCCCGGGAAGGCTGTCAAAGATGGCCGACTGGTCACCTCTGCCGCTAACGGCGCCGTAAACCTCTCTGGGGGATGTGCCGCCATCGCTGGCCACCGGCAGACGCCCGTCCATGAGCGCGCCGGGCCGGCGTCCTCCGTTGAACCTCGGCTACCTGGGGGAGCATGCTCTGCGACTGGTTCCGCTGGGTCATGTCTGGAACACGGCTGTCTCCAAACGCAGGCGCATGACTAACTTTACGAGGACGTGCCACGTAGCCCGGTGTGGTCCGCGGGAACGCAAAATCAGTGCTCAAGGGTAGTATGCGAAGAAGTTTCGGTGTCCAAAAAGCCTTTCTTCTCGAAAGGGGGGATTCCGATTCCGTAGGGAAGCCAGTGCTCCGCGTGAACTCCGCAAGCAAGTCCACCGGGATGAGATCCGCAGGATTGTCCCACGTGGTCGACGAATGCCCTGCCTGGGCCGAAGTTCAGAATCTAATTTCTAATGGAAAGCGTAAGACTCGCACACTCGGCTGGCCAATATGTTCGTCGGCGCGTTTTTTGGCCCGTCATCCACCGACACAACACTCCATTGCCCACGTCCTTCGGCTTTTCGCCGCTCGGGCACGAATCATGGGGAAGAAGCAGGCCAAGGCAAAGCAGGGCGCTGCGGAAAGCAGGTATCGGAAAAGCGCCGCTCGGGTGGGAGCCTCGCCCCAAAGAAACCCAAGACTGACAATCGCAACCAGCAAGGGACGTCAACCATCCGAACAATGAACCCGCTGCGCACAACCGTATGCTGTTCCTTTTTGAAAGATTTATGCCCGGCTTGTTAAATTGTCCGTGCGCGCATCCCCTTTTTGGGGCTGCCACTCGCATTGTCTGCCATTCACATTGGTGTTCTTCCAATGCGACTACCGCAACCCTTGGCCAACGATAGCCTTAAGCAAGACGCGGGTTGTCACGGTCGCCCCTTCGGCGCCGTGCGTGCAATCCGCGATGCTGTGGTGCGCGTTTGAATGGCTTTGGTTGTGCACAGCGGAGGTGGGGACAACAAACCAAAAGGGGCCAGCCAAGTGAAAGTGAGGCACATTCTGTGCGAAAAACTCGGCAAGGTGCGCCGTAGAGAAGGGCCCCCCGCCTCCCGTATGATGAAGCATGAAAGATGTCCAAAAAGATCTTGGCACAGTCGGTGGCCGTGCCCTTGAGGCCACACGGTCAATCACCTTGGGGGCTGACGGCAGCATTCCCTGACTTCAGGCTAATCAGGCGTTGGAAAGGATACAAGCTGGGGAAGCGTTTGAAGCGGTGAGTTGCTGTTTCTCAGCACATTCATTAGCACGGGAATTGCTGGACGGTATTGGGGCTCAATGCAAAGCGATTAAATCCATGAGATTGTGTTTGAAACACTTTTGTGAACAACAGAGAATAGCTTGTCAGGTGCCCAGTGGCGTGGTGGGCAATTGCCCCAAGCCATGTTGGACTTTGTGGTCATGTAAGCCCTGCACAGCCCGGACATCGAAAGCACATGGGGCTTACGATGATATGTGCAGCACATAGATGTGAAGACGGCAAGACTTGGAACCCAACAGTTCCACCTTCTGTGTCATGGTGCGACACTACATGTCTTACAAAGTTACAACCTCCTCCAATCGTTGCGTGTGCAGCTGATTTCGATATGGACAATCGCAGTGGTGATAGAGTCTCTGTCATGTGTGCACACAACTTGGTTCAACTGCTGACTGTCAAAAGAAGGTGCACAGCAAGCACATTGCAATTGCCACCATGTTGCAACCAAGTTGAAGCAATTGAGCTTAGAGACACACAGACAATTTGTGTCGTTTGCATCCCAGTGACCCTGTTCATATTGTTGCCTACCAAAACCTTGTACCACTGCTGATACCTCTGGGTATATCTTGGCTGCATCCATAGTACCACAGCCGACCATAAGGCCACCTCCAAATTGCCCAAGAGCTTGTAGAGGGTGAGTGCCACTGAGAATTGGATAATGGGTGTTTGGTGTGCATCCAGGTTGCACAGCAACTGTCAGAGGACAAGGCAAGGCAGGGAGGTGATCTAGGGTGGAAGCGCAAGGCCGAGCTGGTTGGGCCATTCGCTGATGCAGCCTTCAAGCTTGAGGTGCTATATCAGTCCACAGGGGTAGCTGACTTGCTAATGCGTTCAGTAAATGTGCTGGATTACTGCGAATTGACAGATCAACGAGTCTGTGCCTCTGCAAGGACTGTCAGCTACCTCTATAAGTGGTTTGTGTTGGTCCCTGGAGCCTGAGCTGTCCTGTTAAATTCGCTTAAGATCTGATAGTGCTGCCGGCTAACTGTCTGATTCCATTGAAATCCTCAGCTTTCTGCATCATTTGGATATGACATGTCAGCTCTTGCTGACTGATGCTGGCTTTTTGGGAAATTGTGAGCCAATATGAATAGAGGCGCTAACATTAGCACAATGCAACTGAATGAAAGCAGAGACAAAACAACAACACAATCTGTTCTGCTCAGCAGCACAGTCATTTGCGTGAGAACTAAACACTGCCACCACATTGATTCTGTGTTGTAGGTGGGTCAAATGACGCCAGCACCTGTCAAGAGCGAATTCGGATATCACCTAATACTGTGCGAAGGGCGTAAATGATGGATGGTGGGATGCTCATCCAAGGAATTCATTCCAGAGCGCTTTGCATTTGTAGAAGCCTGGCGTTTACTGGATGACAGCAAGGGGTTTTGTGAAATGTGAAGGGATGTTTGGCAGAAGTGATGCAGAAGAGCGCTTATAAAGCATGCGCATTGTGGGGTGGATTCCTTGACTGGCTGCTTTGTGCCAACAATACCAGTGGATTGTCCAATTCCAGTTCACAACAATAAGGAGTTGTTCTAAGAATGTGACGGTAGGATTGCTGAATAGACATCGTGCATTTCTCTGTACGGAGCCCTTTGAGCTTCTGCTTTCGCCCCATATCCTGGCCCTGCCAATTCGTATTTGGTCTGTGGGCTGTATGCATGCACAGTAATCATTGTGCAAGAGAGGTTTTGTCGTTCGGCCTTTATGCTGGAATGATCAGCACTGTACAGCACATATCCAGGATCTGCAAGTTTCAGTCGGCACATTGCTCTCTGCATCCGCATTGTTCAGATCTGCCAGCGTGTCAGTCGCTGGGCTCCGCAGTTATTGCAGTAACAACGTTTTCCTTTGGATGATTTGCCGGATTGTTTCCATTCTCGACGTTCTGGGCGCCTCTTGCGACGTTATCGATATGAATTCGCCACTGATGTCATTTGCACCATGGGAACAGGTTGCCATGTTCAGACAAAGAAACAGGGATTGGAACGTCGAGGGACCTTTCCTTGATATCCAGGCAACCAAAACTGTTTAGGCGGAAACCCTCACACGATATTTCCATGCCAAAGTCAAAGAGCACCCCCCTTAGCAGTCGATGGCTGCACAAAGCCCCTGCTGTCTCTGGATGCTCTCAAGCATCATTACGCAGGGCGGATTTCCTTCCCCGAAACCTAACGAGATGCAGCAAACTGCAGCAGAATGAGCTTCACAGGTTCGATGTATTGTTGTGTATTTTGAATGTGCCCGTCCTGCTGCACCTCTGGGGATTGAGCCGGGATGAGCATGGCTTCTGACGGCGTGCCAGGCCCAACAAATCGAGTTGAG
>CAJHUC010002884.1:0-13556 GCA_905146915.1 Ostreobium quekettii
ACTTTTGTGGCACCACAATTTGAGCGATGGCAGTGATGTCCGCTGCGCAATTCAGACGATTCTGCAACACTTGCCACACCTCAATTCCTATTCAAGGGGACCATCATAGCAGATACAAGTTGTATTGTGTTGCCTTTGTGCATACCGCGAATGCTATTGCACTGTGCGCAGGCAGGGGAAACGCCTCTCATGCAAGCATGCATGGTAGACAACGGTGCCAGGGCGGAAGAGATTGTGAAGATTCTGTTGGACCATGGAGCAGATGTAGTTGGGGCGGACAAGGTGGGCAAGCTGGCCCAGTGCGACAATAGATTTTATTTCTGTTTTACAACGTGTGACATCACGTTTGGATCTCTAGGATATGCACCCAGTTTTCTCTTTTCTGTTGGCAGTAACCAGGCTTGGTCTTTGCAGCAGAAACAATGATCATATTATATTTACGTTTTTATGCGTAAAAATAGTATGTACCTTATCACACCTAAAACCGCGCAAACATTGCATAAATTGGGAATCTTTATACATAAAGACACTACATGCAGTCTCAGGGAGTCCGGGGATTGGCAGCTAGATACGCTGGAATGGGCAGAAACGACCTTTTGCCCGACCACATTTTGCCCTTGCCAAGCTCGAGGTGGACGCTGTGACGTGGATGCTTGAGGAGGCTGAGGACTGATCATTGTAAGCGACTTCATCATTTGGTGTTGGTGTCTCAACGAGCCGTAAAAATACGTATATGCAACTGTAAAATAGTCCCTTTTACTATTTACCTTTAAACGTGTAAAACCGTAAGGCATAAACACAAAGACCAAGCCTGGCAGTAACTGCTCTCTTTGTGGAAGTTGTGAAGAACACGAAATTTCAATATCATTTTCATTGTGCATTGAGTAGCAGTACGTCACAGTTCGCCGCAGCAATGTTGGACAATTTGGTGTTCTGCAAATGCATACTTTTACCGGAAAATGTTTGCGCTGAAAAGAATCGCGTATTTCGCGGAAAGAAAAGTTGGCGTGGAAAAAGTTGCCAAACTTCATACCATTCCAAGGAGCTATGAAGCTCAACACCTCGTTGGCAAATGCGGGACATGACAACTCGAAAGTTCAGTAATTTGCTAGTTTTCATGTTTGTTGCTCTGGTGTGCACGCAGTAAGAACATATATGTCATGCATGTGCCATTACAGTACATAGACATGACATTTGCCCACATCGTGGACACCTTGCTGATGTGCACTGTACTGGCTGAACCTAGAAACTCTTAATTTCCATAATCGACCTGCTCAGTTTCTAAACTATTTTCGATTATTTGGGTTGGAGACGTGCATTTCAATGAGGAAACTGTGGAAGGAAAACTGTACATATTGCAAGGCTGCCAGTGGCAAGTGTGGTGAGCCTCCCAATGTCTGCAGCCAACCATTTTGAACAGATATCTGAGTGGCAGTGCGCAATGTGCTGCTGTCAGTGATGCGCCCGTTGAAACTCGTTGAAGCATGAATCGATCCATGCTGGTGCACATCATGTGCTTTGGGCCCTGAGTGCCCTTTGACATCATTGTTGTCGTGTATGTTCACAGAACGGCCTAACAGCCCTCATTGGGGCAGCAGAAAAAGGCCACTCGAGCACGGCAGCACTGCTGTTGGAAAAGGGGGCATGGGTGGACCAGGCCGACAAGGTGAGACTGCGATGCCTGTCTTCTTCCTCAGCAGGGCCAGCATATGTGCATGTACTTGTGTTTTGTCCAGAACCTGAACATTAGCACTGCTGCCAGCTCAGGAATTGCATCCAACTGGTAGAGCCCCGTTGTTGAGTGGGCACTGGCCAATATGATGGAAGTCTGTGGTGCATGTGCCTACATGTCCAAAATTGGTGTGTTGGGGTTGCAAATCAATCCACAGTGGTGCCTGTCAAATAGTTTGGGTTCCGAGAGCCGTTTGACATCCTTGTCATTGCGTGATGCACAGGAGGGCCATGTTTGTGCAGTTGCACCATCGATACAGCTCTGCTGTTTCATTGCCTACTGATGTTTAGGTATAGTGTGTACTCAGCCTGATAATGTTTGTTACTGGCCTGATGTTCTGCTGTGATATCTAGAATTTGTCGACACCTCTCATCTTTGCAGCAAAAGGTGGCCATGATGCCACTGCTTCGTTGCTTGTTGGTCGTGGAGCATCGGTGAATCACTGTGACAAGGTGAGAAACCATGCTCTCACGTTCATTTGTGTTCTGATGAACACGAACTACTGCTGTCAGCCATTCTTCAGAAAATACACATTGCTCGCCCAACCATGCTCACTCGAGTGGTGCACATACACGCCATTACCCTTTTGCCAGTTTGCAGCCACCAGGTGGAAACTTGCAACGTGGCAATTCTTTGTCCCGGCAACCCATTCCGTCACCACGCACTCCTCACTTTTACGAACGGGTGCCAGCCTCGTAGATGCTCCTCCTCGCCTCTGGCAGAGACAGCAGGTATTACCTTTTTGCGGCAGCCTATCGACCTTGTTAATAGATACACAAACAGACATTAAGAGCCATCTGATAATACCCTCACGCCATTGAGGGTTGGTGGAGGTAGCGCCAAGCTTTTAGTTAAAGCACCACGCTGGAGTCGACTCCAGCGCATATCAAGCCAAGGGACATTGCCTTCTAAACCACCATTCCTAGTCGGCCAAGAGTAATTTCAAAAGCTCCCCCCAGCTTCGTTTCCCGAAGTGAACATCGCATCGAGCGACCAGTTGCGTCGATTGCCTTGAACAGATTTATTTGCATTGGCTCCCCCCACCCCATACATCCCACCCTGATCCCCCTCCCAGACGCGACTCGAGCCTTTGAGTTTGCTATGTTCATCTGCAAGCGCATTGCATGATTGACCTACAATGAAAGGGATTAGGTGCCACAGTGTAATGTTGGCAAAATGGCATTGAACATCTGTTGTATGATCCAAGGCTTGTGTGAGGAAGGTTGACACACTCATAGGTTGAATAACGTTGACAGCATGCAGTAACTGCAGATGTGGAGCAACTACAGCAGGAGCTGTCCTATGATATGTTGAATTCAACAATTTCGAAAGGGATTGCCAAATTAAATGAACTGGATGTGTAGGACAGCCGCACCCCTCTCTGGTATGCTACACAAGGTCGCAGCGGAGAAGTCATTGCACTGTTGATGAGGAATGGTGCTCGCATGGTAAGACGTGTGCTGAATGTTCTGTGTGGAAAATCTGGTTTGCTCTTGTTCTGAAGCACAGAATTTTGTTTGCGTTGTAGTTTCTGTGCATAGTGGAAGTCCCTCTGCTGAATCTTTAAGGCCCAGTCTGGCAGAGCATCGGCGATGTGCATTGGTCCCATGTCATGGTCTGAGCTCCAGCTTCGTTCCAGTGGTGCTGGACACCAAAATTGTTTGCACTCAAAATCTATTTGCACTTGGCAAGGCATTGAGCAGATGCTCAGGTTGGGACTGGCCATTCAGGATATTGTCATATGACCCTGAAAGGCTCAGCCTTGTGAACCTATGACTTTTACTGGGTGTCTTGCGTGGACCTGTCAAATACCTGTTGGCTTTCCATGAGTGTTCGAGGTCTAGACGCCTTTTCCGTATCGCAGTGGGTGTGGTGTGGAAATGGTGATTTTTTGCCAGGAAGCTGCCCTGTTGTTGATGTGCAATATGGAACTCAGTCCTGACGTCTGCCTTGCTTCAACTACCTTGCTTGAGACGATTGCATTCTGTGCTGACAGTTGAGACAGGAATCATGGTATGCTGATCCTGGTGCGCAAATAGGAAGCACATCTGGGAAGTTGAGGCTGCCAACAAGCCAACGTCCCCCATTCCCAGATACACCATGCATGTATATTCTCCTATTCCCCTCACTTGTACATTTCCCACTTGTGAATGTTCGTATCACTGAGCCATGTTGATTACAGCACCCAGTGGGTGGCGTCCACCCATTCTGTGCACAAAGAGCAGCAACCACACTGGTACTTCCTGTTCCGGGGGGTTCTATTTGGCCCACATACAAGGAAATCTATTTAAACGCGGAGGGGAGCTTCCAGGTAGTGAAAGCCATCTGTACAGCATCTTATTCCTGTCAATTTCAGTAGAATTGAAGAAGTGGAAATGGACAACACATCAGTGCCACTGACATCTGAGGGCTGGCATTAAGCAAGCTGTGTTTTTCTTTGTAGGAGAGCCTCGCATACAATTCTGGAATTGTGACATTTCTTCAGAAGCAAATGATGATAGTCAAAGGCATTGATGGTGATGAAGAGTCGAAAAGCATTTTGCAAAGGGGAGATCGGTTCGCTCAAAAACATGAAATACCCTTCTCTCTGAAGAATTTCTACACAGTACATGACACACGAGCAGCAGCCCAATCAATCTGTTTGGCGCTGCGAAACAGCAAATGTGTAAGAAACAGAGGTCTCCAGTCCCAGATTAAGGCAGTCATACCAGAAAGCATCATCACCAATGACAGGGAGCATTTGCGTGACATGCTCTCCTATGTTCTGATGGGCAAGGCATGCCGCAGTGCCAGTACGGGGCTGCTGCACAAGTGGGAAGATGCCAGAGATAAGCATGACAAGTGGAAAGTGCGTTGGGTAGTTCCTGAGGAAGCAGTTCAGGTTGAAGAAAAAGAGTTGGGACGAGGTGGCCAGGGATGTGTGCACGAATGCTGGTATGAGGGTAAATTGGCCGCTGTGAAACAGCCAACATCCTACAAGAAGGACCTGCACATTGACGATTTTGCTGAGTTGCTCAAAGAGGCCTACTGGCATTCAGAGCTGAGTCCCTTGCACGCACCCCAGCTGTTTGCGATCACCAAGTCAGGCTGGATTGTCATGGAATTAGCTGACAAGGACTTGCACACACTGTGCCAGGAGCAAGACATTGGTTGGGCAAGAAAACTTCTCCTTCTTCAGAAAGGCGCGTTTGCACTGATGTACTTTCACAGCCACCGAATTGTTCACGGTGATCCGAAGACCCTCAATTTTCTGGTTTTTGAATCCCATCGAGATGAATGTGATGTGAAGCTTGCAGATTTTGGCTTGGCAACTGAAGAAACCGCCACAAGATGCCTGACAGTGAGGCTTGGAGGGGGTACAGATGTTTATTTGGCCCCTGAAGTGTACCGCAACGAAGTGCCAACCATGGCTTCGGATGTCTATGTCTTTGGCGTCAGTATGTATGAGGTCATAACAGGCAAACAACCATATTCTGTTGAGGGTCAGCCCTTTAATCCACAAGCCATCATGATGAGGAAAGCCTTCGGACAAATGGAACCTTGCAGCGTTGCCCTAGAGGATTGTCCAGAGGAGATGCACATTCTGATGAAGAAGAGCTGTCAATTGGATCCTGGGGCGAGACCAACCATCCAAGAGGTTTATGATCAACTGTCAGCAATGCCCAAGTCTTGGGTGCACGCGGTGAGTTCTGCTGCCTTGTGTATTGCAAGTGTCACAGCGTCCAAGAAGCCCTATTGAGCCTGAAATGAAAACAAAATTCGTTGCTATCACAGGGCTCCTGATGTATTTTAGCTGTGACACATATGGTGGCAATTTTTTGGGCAGTTGTTTGTCTGCAAGTTCTGTGTTAATGCCTACCCACCTGTCTTGTTTATTAAAGTAATTTGGTACTGGCATCAAGCACATGAAGAAGGCTTTCCATCGAATGTTTTGTTGTTGTTTCAGTATGTTTGCCCGTGTTGCGCTTGTGTGACTGCTGACCCACTGAGAACTGCACAACGCTTGTGGCCGGCCAGCTGATCCTACATTGGGCAGCTCTCTCATCTGGTCTGCATCAAGCTATGGCTTGTGCAGCCTTCATTCAGTCACACACTACCAATGCGGGTCGCGGGTGCTTAGCCAGAATCTCTGATCTCATCCCATGGCTGCCGCCGGGTCCAATGTGGCAGCAGAGCCCACATGGTAGAGGGTCACGCGACTCTCAGCACCCTGGTGCCCTCCCACCGGTCCCCCGGCAGTGCCGTCGGTCCATGGCACTGGCGCATGGCAGTGCGGGGACTTGAGAGTTGGCATGGAATTCTATTGTTACAGCGGGCGTCTACCTCTTGAGACAGCTCCAGATCGTTCGTTGTTCGCACACCTAACCACATGCCCCTACACTCCATGCCCAACCTGTGTTTTAGTTCAATCCTTGAACCTCCTTTTCCTTCGTTAAATCTAATCCCGCTTCAAAACTTTCCAGCCATGCAGTTACTGGAACACAACTAGCGCACATTCCTTGTTGGCCTAGTGCACATGGCAGTGTCCTGTATTCTGCTTTTCTCACCTCCGCTTGTTCCAGGGGTGGAGGGGGGGAATTGAGGCCCCACAGACATCCTTGGCAATTGCAAGACAGATGCATGCCTTGTGGACCATGGATATTGCTCTAGACTTCACACTATTCAATAAATGGGCATCTCTGTTGCAGATTATCAACGATTCTCAGTTGTAGCTCGTCTCTTAGAAATTTCTTCTGACACTCGTGCCACTTGTCCATGTTGCCCCTGTTTCAGTTGGTGTACAGTTTTGTGGCAGTGATGTCCATAATGTACTGGAGGAAGTCCCAACAGCTTTTGTTGCTAAACCTAAACCTGTAGCACAACGGCCTGTTAGGGCACATCTACTGCCACTGTTGGAGGGTGGGGAGTTGTTGAAGCATTGGAAACTGTGGATCACAGAATGTTATCTGATGGCTGGACCAGAGGAACGGCGACTGGAGTAACAATTGTGTTGTGGAGAAATGTTTGTCCATGGTAGTATTGGTCCTCATATCTGGTGCAGAATAGCGTAGACTGGTCTGAATATTGCAATTCAAGGCAAACTCAGGGCAGCAATATGATCCTTCGCATACACAGCATACCCATTCATTGGATTGCCGTACTCACCCCACTATTCTGCTGCGTTGTGACTAATCAGGGCTCATATGTGGAGAAGCTCACTGCAATTGTTGAGGAGGCCGAGAAGGAGGTTGAGCATGCTCTGTACAACAAGGAAATGCTTCTGTTTTTGTATCAGCAGATGCAAAAGGTCAAGGAGATGAAGGACATATCTATCCAGGCATCAAACGAGAGTGTCCCAGAGGCATTCGAATTTTTGAAAGTAAATTTGCTTCTGGGGACGAAGCTGATCAAGCATCACTCGTGTGAGTTTATTCAGCGGTGTTTTTACCCCATCAGAGAGGCCAAACCCATTATCCAGAAGATCTGCACAGACTGCAGGACTGCTATTCACAAACTCAAATGCAGTTCCTGCGAAGATATTGTGTGCAAAATCCCGAAAAAGTGTGTGGATGAGGATAAACTTGCCATGGGAAACATTCTTGGGTACATCTTGGGGGAATCAGATGCACCTTTGCAAGATGCATGGACAGAATGGAAGCCAGTGAAGGACAGAAATGCAAAGCTGTTGCACCAAATGCAGCCCACATGCAATGATGAAATTCCCTTGCAGGATGAGTTTGAGGATGATGATGTCGAGGTCTATGAAGCAGAGTGGGAAGGAAGCAATGTGATGGTGAAATTCCAGCATCCTACTCGTGACAGAGTTGCATGTTTGGAGAGTTTTGCCGAGGTTTGCTCATTCCTTGCCCTTCACGCTTGCAAGAAAAGCGCACACATTGCCAGTGTGGTTGCTTACTCCAAGTCGGGCTCAGTGGTGCTAAAAGGGGGGGGAGCAGATTTGGTCGGATGGTATCAGAACCAGAGCAATGGTTTGTCCTGGGAGTCAAGGATTTATGTCATGTGGCAAGCCTCAGCTGCGATGGACCAGCTGCACAGTGGCCCAACTGTACTCGCCCACAGTAGATTGAAGACCAGGTGCTTCCTTGTGGATGACATTGAGAAGGAATTTCCGCATGTCACACTCTGTTGCTTCAAGCTGGCAAGTTGCGAGCCCGATGCCCAGAAGATTGAGGTGCAACAGCCAACGAGGGGTGGTTGTCCGTTCGATGCCCCAGAACTGCGCAGGGGGGAGCCTTGCACTATCAGGTGTGACGTCTACAGCTTTGGTTTGATTCTGTGGGAGCTCGCGGTGCAGATGCTACCAAATGAGATGGACTATCGTCACCAGGGCATTGGTCCTGAGAAACTGCTGAGAGAGCTTCCTACTGACTGCCCTCCACAGCTGAGGTCATTGATCGAAAGCTGTTTGTCACCCACGCCTTCGAAGAGGCCAAGGATGTGCGACCTGAAGAGTGAATTGAAAGCTCTCAAGGATGAAGTCCAAGGTCGAAATCCTTCTGCCATCTAAAGAGTCCCATCAGTGCATCATCCACATGGAAAGTTGGAGAAGGTCCAGGCAATTTTCAGGCAGGGTACATTTCTGTGTTTGGGCTGACGGCGACCGTCATGACTCATGCCCATGCAGTAGGCCAATGCTAAAGTGCCCTTTGGCCTGCATGGAACAGAAAGTAGATTGTAGTTGTGGTGACAGCGTTGATGCTGAGGAGACGGTTGGGGCTGAATGTACAGGGGTAGTGACATGGGAACAGGGTAGCAGTCTTCAGCGAGAGGCACTAGGAAGCTGCAGTAGAGGGTGCAAGGCCAGATGGAAGGAAAAGGGACTAGGTGAATTAGCGAATGTAGAAAGGAAGTGTAAATATTTTAACAAGATCGTGGCCATGCCATGGGCAGACCTCTCCGGAGGGCAGCAGTGAAGAATCGACTTGAACCCAGTCGAATGGGGGTGATTTCGAGCGACGAAACGGCCAGAGACGCACAGGCCGATCGTCTCATGCCAAACGCACACAGGGCCTAAGTCCCTCCCTCGAAAGGGATGCTCACTTGGCCTCTCAGGTCCTCTCCATAGCCGGTGAGGAGGCCTGGCTGGCTGCAGTGGCCGTAGCCAAACGAGTTGCAGACCGAGAGCGGCCTACATTGCCAGCTCGTCGGATTATATATAAGTTCGTGTTCATTCTCAGCCACACACACCGCAGAATATGCTCCATAAGATTCCCTACTATCTGTCTTGTAATGCCTTACACTATTCACATCAGAACCCTTTCAGTACTTGAAGTCCCATCACTATACAGCCCCTAAGGGCCGTCCAAATCCAACTAAATCCTCCACCTAGTGTCCAGTCACCCCATATGTTCCATAGTGTACACATTGGACACTGATTCCCACTAGATTTTTTCACTTAAAGTTCCACTAAACCCTATTGCCATCACGCTGCCGCTGCTGACCTGGAAGATTCCGGATGGGTTCCTAGTACATCATATTCACCATGAAATTTCATAGAAAACATAGTGCAATATTTCGTCAAGTCCCTTCACTTGAAATGACGGTCAAACAGAGTGTACCACACAGCTTCCGCTTGCTCAACACATTGCTATCAGTGTATCCATCAAGTCTGACTGCATTCACACCGAATCCTGCATGTACCACAATCAGCTTGTTGCGTATGATTGTCTTCACTCGCCAAAGAACAGGCGTGTTCTGCTCCATTCTGACAGACGCCGCCACAATTTCCCTAGCCACCACCCTCCATGACGGTTCCATTCCTCGATATGCCATAGAATCAAGTCTGCAAAGGATCTCGGACTTGAGAAGTGGCGGGAAATCTTGTATGTCAAACAACATTTCGAAGGTTGCTGTGGCATTTTTGATGATATCGCACAGCTTGAGGTCTTGGTCAAGGGCAGCATCCCACTCCTGCAGCAACATCGTCTGGAGATCGTTTGCCCTCTTCCATTCAACGTTCCACACCATCCTTCCGACAGCCCCCATTGTATCACTCGTTTCTCCTGGAATTCTTCCAGCTCGGACGACAGATCTTTGACATCCTGGGGGGATGGGAACCCTAGGTCCCTTCGCCATGCAAACACAGCCGACGTCCGCCCGTCCAGGCCGTTGTCATCCAGCGACACAGCCATGGTGGCGCAATCTGCGGAGATCTCGCATGGCATGCGCAAATCCGCGCATATCTTATCACAAACTAACCTATCTTAAGGCTACACTTGACAGCAGTCTCCACCATCCCTAAAATACTTTAACCACTATCTCTTTCTAGCAACACCTAGCCTTTTGGTCCTAAAAACCCTCAAAAGTTCGTTAGAAACAAAGGTTGTTTCTTAGGGTCCACTTATTTTGTTCTTTTCAGGACCCTAGATTTTCCAAAACTTATCAAAAAGACATAAATCTGGTACTATTTGTTCGGGTCGCCAATCTTTGAAAAAATGAAAAAAACATAAGACAGCTTAGTATACACCTCGAATAGCTGGCGCCCCGTGAGGCCCAGAACTCCGTGGACAAGGGAGCAAACCACAAAATCTGGTATTGACTATATCTGGAGAGGTCACATCACCCATCGCATTAGTGACATCGACTGCCCAAGGCCACGGGATGCAGTATCGCCAGAGACATCCAGTCTTTGCTCAATATGCATGCGGTACACCGCCCGATTCTGACAGAGTGGCGTCACTGAACTAGTCTGACAATCGAGAATACGCCCTAACTATGATTGATCCCCACGCCGGCCGAATGGCCCTCGACAACACGCTCGGGAGCTTTACATCGCGGTGAGCACCGGTTCCGAGCATGCAGGGTTGTCGGCTAGGCCTTCCTGCTCTGGTCGTGTGCGGCTTTCCCGACCGATTGAGTCGGACCGACCAAACGGCCATGATGCCGACCTTGGGCCGCAGGCCGGACAAGGTCGCGGAAGCGATCTTGGGGACCGGTGCATCCAAGTCCCAGGCAAGAATGTGGGGAGGGACGAGGCGCACCATACAGTGGAACGACCGGCTTGGAGAGTGGTCGGCATGGCTTGCATGATGCTTCGGGCACCGGCGGTGGGGATGCGGGAGTACCAGTGACGCGGCGGCTTCGGGACGGCCGGGTGATGGGGCGATGTCAAATCGCCGGGGCGCCGGGGCATGCGGGGGTCCCGAGGGCCTGGTGTACGGGGGCGATAGGATGACGATGCTTGGGGGAGGCTGTGAGGGAGCTCCGAAGCTTGCGCAATTGCAGTGCACAGTCCCAAGAGCCTAACTCCCCCAAAACTCATCGGTTTTGGGTGGTAATGGCATGTAACTGCTCAGGGGAGCATAGGAAATTGAATGGAATGCCTTTTCCATTCTTTCTATTGTCAATAGATGAAAAAATGTTATACAAAGAGGGAAAGGAACTGGACTTTAAGAATCTGGGGGTTTTGGGCAGTGACAAAATGTCCTTGAGATATAGGGCATTGTTGGGACTGCTGGAAGCGATGAGACCAAAGGGAAAAGGCTACAAGGAGTGTCCAAGTGGTAAAGGGAGGCAGTGCATTTGCCTCTATCTATCACAAAGATTATAGTAGGTGATTTTTCACATCAGAAGCGTTACAAGTGGGTACAATCACATAAAATAGGGGGTGTACGAGGTCAACCTTGCGCAGGGAAGATGAACGTTGACCTGTGCGACCATTCAACTTGAGTCGAAGGGCAATATGTTGGCCGAGGAGGACCCCGTTTAGGCAGAACGCAAACGTACCCAAATCCAACGAAGGGCGTTGGGCCTTCCCTTGTAGCTGGAGGTCAAAGAGAAGGTTGCTCAACTTGAGAACCCCAAGACACGGTGCAAGCACCCCCTTGGTGGCGAGGAATACATTTATAACCCACAGGGCAGGAGGATATACGACCCAGTTTGGGTTGATGCGTTCCACCTGCGCAATGCACTAGTGGATGAGTGGGAGAGGGCCTTGGCCTATGCTGAATCCATACAGAGAGCAGCGACCGTGCTGAAGGAAAACCTCATGGACAAAGTTGATGTTCTTAAAGGAGTTTCAAGGGAAGACTTCGTGGAGGAGGCTGAACAAATGCGCAGAATAGTTGTGGAAACTCTCGAGGGGGTGACCAACAACTTCGAAATCAGACTGAGAGACCTTGAGCATCAGGCAACAACCAAAAATCAGTTGGTGCTACAGAGGGCGCACAAGTTGATGCGCCAGAAGAAGAGGAACCTTGAAGACAAGGTGGCTGTCGAACACTTCAAAATGCATCGCTATTCGATGGTCAGGGAGACAGAAGTTCAATGCACACAACTTCAAGAACTGTGTGAGACGGTCGACTTTTTGGAGGAGGTGCACAATGATATCAAAGTCAAGGAAGACTTCAAGGAGCTTTGGGAGGCAAGGCAGATGCATGAGAAGCGCGCCAAGGAGGTTGACCTTTGGATCAACAAAGAGAAAGCATGCATTCTGGCGAGGGACTGGCTGGCCGGGGAGGAAGAACCAGACGTTGACGATGCTAGACCCCCGCTCGCGGGCTAGGGCAATGGAGCTGGCCAAGGAACCATGCCCGTGGGTTAGGAGGCGTGCTGACTGACCACAAGGCCTGAGTAAGCATCCTGATAGGCTGAGCTGGACATGAACGAGTGCTGGCATGTACAAGTTTGGCGTCAGGGAGTCCCAAATATTGCTGACTGGGATTGGACGTGTTTAAGTGTCGTATAACGTACTGAAGTGACTCCCACTGCATACGACAATAACTGGTGTGGCAACTGGCAAAGGGGAATTCTGGGTGAAGTACAGTTCTGTCATAGAGCAATACTAGAAGATGGGGGTGCTGTGCACTTTGGAGGTAATACCAATCTAGAGGTGGCCACCCGGATCCGTTAATAGTGGACGAGGGCGCCCTCCGTTAAATATCCGTTAATTTAGCGGACCGCGCTTTCTCTGTTGCTGACGTGGCACGGATGGCAGTGGACGGCTGGCCCCAATCAGCGGACTCTGCGGATTCCACTTGGGTGTTAACGGATATTCTCTTACGGACCGGAAGCCACGTACCCCATCCGCTAATCTAGCGGATGACAGCGGACGTATGTACCGAATCAGCGGATGACAGCAGAGCCCATGCAGTAAGTACTGATTTCCGAATCTGCGGATCGGGTTGATTGCTAGCGTGGCTCAGCTAGGGTCCACATACAGCGGACCTTGGCGGTGACTGCGCACATAATTGGTTGCCCTCCTGTTGGTGGCTCGTGTGGCGGCAGGGGCAGGAGACGGCGGAGGGTATGGACCCAGCACCTGCTCGGCCAGCAGGTGAGGCATACCGCGCAGTATACCATCGGCCAGGGCGACGCCCTCGGTACCGCCTGCTTTGGCGGGGAATTCCGGGCCGTGGGGGGTGTTGGGGGGTGTTTGGGGGGGCCTCGGATGATTTGTTGGCGAGAAACGCAATGCGTGGCGGATGCAATCCGCCCGGTGATACTGCGAGCATAGCCAGCACTATCGCTTTTCTGGCGGGGCAACGCCCTGCGGTGCCACCGCCTACTTTGGCCGAAATTCCGGGCCGTGGGGGGGGGTTGGGGGGTGTTTGGGGGGGCCTCGGATGATCTGTTGGCCAAAAACCTGTACGTGGCCAGATGCAATCCGCCGGTGATGCACAGGCATAGCGCGCTATCCTGCTTTCTGGCCAGGGCAACGCCCTCAGTACCGCCTGCTTTGGCGGGAAATTCCGGGCCGTGGGGGGTGTTTGGGGGTGTTTGGGGGGGCCTCGGATGATCTGTTGGCCGAAAACCTGTACGTGGCCAGATGCAATCCGCCGGTGATGCACAGGCATAGCGTGCTATCCTGCTTTCTGGCCAGGGC